>JARKHS020036666.1:0-138153 GCA_030143305.2 Amblyomma americanum
ATAACGCGCGAAAAGCATGTATTCGTGCTTAATACAACGAAACAAGCTGTTTTAGACCGAAACAAGCTAAATCTGAACACATCGGTTTACAAGTGTCCGTGTGATACGCGTCAAAACTTTTTCTCATAACTGCGCGAAAAGCATGTATTCGTGCTTAATACAACGAAACAAGCTGTTTTAGACCGAAACGAGCTAAATCTGAACACATCGGTTTTACAAGTGTCCATGTGATACGCGTCAAAACTTTTTCTCTCATAACTGCGCGAAAAGCATGTATTCGTGATTAAAACAACGAAACAAGCTGGTTTAGACCGAAACGAGCTAAATCTGAACATCGGTTTACAAGTGTCAGTGTGATACGCGTCAAAACGTTTTCTCATAACTGCGCGAAAAGCATGTATTTGTGCTTAATACAACAAAACAAGCTGTTTTAGACCGAAACGAGCTAAATGTGAACACATCGGTTTTACAAGCGTCCGTGTGATACGCGTCAAGTTTTTTCTCTCATAACTGCACGAAAAGTATGTATTCGTGCTTAATACAACGAAACAAGCTGTTTTACACCAAAACGAGCTAGATATGAACACATCGGTTTTACAAGTGACCGTGTGATACGCGTCAAAACTTTTCCTCTCATAACTGCGCGAAAAGCATGTATTCGTGCTTAATACAACGAGACAAGCTGTTTTAAATCGAAACGAGCTAGATCTAAACAGATCGGCTTTGCAAGTGTCCATGTGATACGCGTCAAAACCTTTTTTCATAACTGCGCGAAAAGCATGTATTCGTGCTTAATACAACGAAACAAGCTGTTTTATAACCAAAACGAGCTAGATCTCAACACATCGGTTTTACAAGTGTCCGTGTGATACGCGTCAAAATTTTTTTTCTTAACTGCGCGGAAAGCATGTATTCGTGCTTAATAGAACGAAACAAGCTGTTTTAGACCAAAACGAGCTAGATCTGAACACATCGGTTTTACAAGTGACCGTGCGATACCCGTCAAAACTTTTTCTTTCATAACTGCGAAAAGCATGTATTCGTGCTTAATACAACGAAACAAGCTGTTTTACACCGAAAAGAGCTAAATCTGAACACATCGGTTATCATGTCCCTGTGATACGCGTCAAAACTTTTTCTCTTAAAACTGCGCGCAAAGCATGTATCGTGCTTAATACAACATAACAAGCTGTTTTAGACCAAAACGAGCTAAATCTGAACACATCGGTTTTACAAGTGTCCATGTGATACGCGTCAAAACTTTTTTTCATAACAGCGCGAAAAGCATGTATTCGTGCTTAATAGAACGAAACAAGCTGTTTTAGACCGAAACGAGCTAAATCTGAACTCATCGGTTTTACAAGTGTCCATGTGATACGCGTCAAAACTTTTTCTCATAACTGCGCGAAAAGCATGTATTCGTGCTTAATACAACGAAACAAGCTGTTTTAGACCGAAACCAGCTAGATCTGAACGCATCGGTTTTGTAAGTGTCCATGTGATACGCGTCAAAACTTTTTCTCTCATAACTGCGCGAAAAGCATGTATTCGTGCTTAAAACAACGAAACAAGCTGTTTTAGACCGAAACGAGCTAAATCTGAACTCATCGGTTTTACAAGTGTCCATGTGATACGCGTCAAAACTTTTTCTCATAACTGCGCGAAAAGCATGTATTCGTGCTTAAAACAACGAAACAAGCTGTTTTAGACCAAAACGAGCTAAATCTGAACTCATCGGTTTTACAAGTGTCCATGTGATACGCGTCAAAACTTTTTCTCATAACTGCGCAAAAAGCATGTATTCGTGCTTAATACAACGAAACAAGCTGTTTTAGACCGAAACCAGCTAGATCTGAACACATCGGTTTTGTAAGTGTCCATGTGATACGCGTCAAAACTTTTTCTCTCATAACTGCGCGAAAAGCATGTATTCGTGCTTTAAACAACGAAACAAGCTGTTTTAGACGAAACGAGTTAAATCTGAACTCATCGGTTTTACAAGTGTCCATGTGATACGCGTCAAAACTTTTTCTCATAACTGCGCGAAAAGCATGTATTCGTGCTTAATACAACGAAACAAGCTGTTTTAGACCAAAAGGATCTAGATATGAACACATCGGTTTTACTAGTGCCCCTGTGATACGCGTCAAAACTTTTTCTCTTATAACTGCGCGAAAAGCATGTATTCGTGCTTAAAACAACGACACAAGCTATTTTAGACCGAAACAAGCTAAATCTGAACATCGGTTTACAAGTGTCAGTGTGATACGCGTCAAAATGTTTTCTCATAACTGCGCGAAAAGCATGTATTCGTGCTTAATAGAACGAAAGAAGCTGTTTTAGACCGAGACGAGCTAAATCTGAACACATCGGTTTTACAAGTGTCCGTGTGATACGCGTCAAAACTTTTTCTCTTATAACTGCGCGAAAAGCATGTATTCGAAGCTTAAAACAACGACACAAGCTGTTTCAGACCGAAACAAGCTAGATCTGAACATCGGTTTACAAGTGTCAGTGTGATACGCGTCAAAACGTTTTCTCATAACTGCGCGGAAAGCATGTATTCGTGCTTAATAGAACGAAACAAGCTGTTTTAGACCGAAACGAGCTAAATCTGAACACATCGGTTTTACAAGTGTCCGTGTGATAAGCGTCAAAATTTTTTCTCTCATAACTGCGCGAAAAGCATGTATTCGTGCCTAAAACAACGAAACAAGCTGTTTTAGACCGAAACGAGTTAAATCTGAACACATCGGTTTTACAAGTGTCCATGTGTTACGCGTCAAAACTTTTTGTCTTATAACAGCGCGAAAAGCATGTATTCGTGCTTAATACAACGAAACAAGCTGTTTTAGACCAAAACAAGCTAGATCTGAACACATCGGTTTTAAGTGTTCGTGTGATACGCGTCAAAACTTTTCCTCTCATAACTGCGCGAAAAGCATGTATTCGTGCCTAATACAACGAAACAAGCTGTTTTAGACCGAAACGAGCTAAATCTGAACACATCGGTTTTACAAGTGTCCCTGTGATACGCGTCAAAACTTTTTCTCTCGTAACTGCGCGGAAAGGATGTATTCGTGATTAAAACAAAGAAACAAGCTGGTTTAGACCGAAACGAGCTAAATCTGAACATCGGTTTACAAGTGTCAGTGTGATACGCGTCAAAAAGTTTTCTCATAACTGCGCGAAAAGCATGTACTTGTGCTTAATACAACAAAACAAGCTGTTTTAGACCGAAACGAGCTAAATGTGAACACATCGGTTTTACAAGCGTCCGTGTGATACGCGTCAATGTTTTTTCTCTCATAACTGCACGAAAAGTATGTATTCGTGCTTAATACAACGAAACAAGCTGTTTCACACCAAAACGAGCTAGATATGAACACATCGGTTTTACAAGTGACCGTGTGATACGCGTCAAAACTTTTCCTCTCATAACTGCGCGAAAAGCATGTATTCGTGCTTAATACAACGAGACAAGCTGTTTTAGATCGAAACGAGCTAGATCTAAACAGATCGGCTTTGCAAGTGTCCATGTGATACGCGTCAAAACTTTTTTTCATAACTGCGCGAAAAGCATGTATTCGTGCTTAATACAACGAAACAAGCTGTTTTATAACCAAAACGAGCTAGATCTCAACACATCGGTTTTACAAGTGTCCGTGTGATACGCGTCAAAATTTTTTTTCATAACGGCGCGGAAAGCATGTATTCGTGCTTAATAGAACGAAACAAGCTGTTTTAGACCAAAACGAGCTAGATCTGAACACATCGGTTTTACAAGTGACCGTGCGATACCCGTCAAAACTTTTTCTTTCATAACTGCGAAAAGCATGTATTCGTGCTTAATACAACGAAACAAGCTGTTTTACACCGAAAAGAGCTAAATCTGAACACATCGGTTACACATGTCCCTGTGATACGCGTCAAAACTTTTTCTTTTAAAACTGCGCGCAAAGCATGTATCGTGCTTAATACAACAAAACAAGCTGTTTTAGACCAAAACGAGCTAAATCTGAACACATCGGTTTTACAAGTGTCCATGTGATACGCGTCAAAACTTTTTTTCATAACAGCGCAAAAAGCATGTATTCGTGATTAAAACAAAGAAACAAGCTGGTTTAGACCGAAACGAGCTAAATCTGAACATCGGTTTACAAGTGTCAGTGTGATACGCGTCAAAACGTTTTCTCATAACTGCGCGAAAAGCATGTATTTGTGCTTAATACAACAAAACAAGCTGTTTTAGACCGAAACGAGCTAAATGTGAACACATCGGTTTTACAAGCGTCCGTGTGATACGCGTCAGTTTTTTCTCTCATAACTGCACGAAAAGTATGTATTTGTGCTTAATACAACGAAACAAGCTGTTTTACACCAAAACGAGCTAGATATGAACACATCGGTTTTACAAGTGACCGTGTGATACGCGTCAAAACTTTTCCTCTCATAACTGCGCGAAAAGCATGTATTCGTGCTTAATACAACGAGACAAGCTGTTTTAAATCGAAACGAGCTAGATCTAAACAGATCGGCTTTGCAAGTGTCCATGTGATACGCGTCAAAACCTTTTTTCATAACTGCGCGAAAAGCATGTATTCGTGCTTAATACAACGAAACAAGCTGTTTTATAACCAAAACGAGCTAGATCTCAACACATCGGTTTTACAAGTGTCCGTGTGATACGCGTCAAAATTTTTTTTCTTAACTGCGCGGAAAGCATGTATTCGTGCTTAATAGAACGAAACAAGCTGTTTTAGACCAAAACGAGCTAGATCTGAACACATCGGTTTTACAAGTGACCGTGCGATACCCGTCAAAACTTTTTCTTTCATAACTGCGAAAAGCATGTATTCGTGCTTAATACAACGAAACAAGCTGTTTTACACCGAAAAGAGCTAAATCTGAACACATCGGTTATCATGTCCCTGTGATACGCGTCAAAACTTTTTCTCTTAAAACTGCGCGCAAAGCATGTATCGTGCTTAATACAACATAACAAGCTGTTTTAGACCAAAACGAGCTAAATCTGAACACATCGGTTTTACAAGTGTCCATGTGATACGCGTCAAAACTTTTTTTCATAACAGCGCGAAAAGCATGTATTCGTGCTTAATAGAACGAAACAAGCTGTTTTAGACCGAAACGAGCTAAATCTGAACTCATCGGTTTTACAAGTGTCCATGTGATACGCGTCAAAACTTTTTCTCATAACTGCGCGAAAAGCATGTATTCGTGCTTAATACAACGAAACAAGCTGTTTTAGACCGAAACCAGCTAGATCTGAACGCATCGGTTTTGTAAGTGTCCATGTGATACGCGTCAAAACTTTTTCTCTCATAACTGCGCGAAAAGCATGTATTCGTGCTTAAAACAACGAAACAAGCTGTTTTAGACCGAAACGAGCTAAATCTGAACTCATCGGTTTTACAAGTGTCCATGTGATACGCGTCAAAACTTTTTCTCATAACTGCGCGAAAAGCATGTATTCGTGCTTTAAACAACGAAACAAGCTGTTTTAGACCGAAACGAGCTAAATCTGAACACGTCGGTTTTACAAGTGTTCATGTGATACGCGTCAAAACTTTTTGTCTTATAACAGCGCGAAAAGCATGTATTCGTGCTTAATACAACAAAACAAGCTGTTTTAGACCAAAAGGATCTAGATATGAACACATCGGTTTTACAAGTGCCCCTGTGATACGCGTCAAAACTTTTTCTCTTATAACGGCGCGAAAAGCATGTATTCGTGCTTAAAACAACGACACAAGCTGTTTTAGACCGAAACAAGCCAAATCTGAACATCGGTTTACAAGTGTCAGTGTGATACGCGTCAAAATGTTTTCTCATAACTGCGCGAAAAGCATGTATTCGTGCTTAATAGAACGAAACAAGCTGTTTTAGACCGAAACGAGCTAAATCTGAACACATCGGTTTTACAAGTGTCCGTGTGATACGCGTCAAAACTTTTTCTCTTATAACTGCGCGAAAAGCATGTATTCGTGCTTAAAACAACGACACAAGCTGTTTCAGACCGAAACAAGCTAAATCTGAACATCGGTTTACAAGTGTCAGTGTGATACGCGTCAAAACGTTTTCTCATAACTGCGCGGAAAGCATGTATTCGTGCTTAAAACAACAAAACAAGCTGTTTTAGACCGAAACGAGCTAAATCTGAACACATCGTTTTTACAAGTGTCCGTGTGATAAGCGTCAAAATTTTTTCTCTCATAACTGCGCGAAAAGCATGTATTCGTGCCTAAAACAACGAAACAAACTGTTTTAGACCGAAACGAGTTAAATCTGAACACATCGGTTTTACAAGTGTTCTTGTGATACGCGTCAAAACTTTTTGTCTTATAACAGCGCGAAAAGCATGTATTCGTGCTTAATGCAACGAAACAAGCTGTTTTAGACCAAAACGAGCTAGATCTGAACACATCGGTTTTACAAGTGTTCGTGTGATACGCGTCAAAACTTTTCCTCTCATAACTGCGCGAAAAGCATGTATTCGTGCTTAATACAACGAAACAAGCTGGTTTAGACCGAAACGAGCTAAATCTGAACATCGGTTTACAAGTGTCAGTGTGATACGCGTCAAAACGTTTTCTCATAACTGCGCGAAAAGCATGTATTTGTGCTTAATACAACAAAACAAGCTGTTTTAGACCGAAACGAGCTAAATGTGAACACATCGGTTTTTGCAAGCGTCCGTGTGATACGCGTCAATGTTTTTCTCTCATAACTGCACGAAAAGTATGTATTCGTGCTTAATACAACGAAAGAAGCTGTTTTACACCAGAACGAGCTAGATATGAACACATCGGTTTTACAAGTGACCGTGTGATACGCGTCAAAACTTTTCCTCTCATAACTGCGCGAAAAGCATGTATTCGTGCTTAATATAACGAGACAAGCTGTTTTAGATCGAAACGAGCTAGATCTAAACAGATCGGCTTTGCAAGTGTCCATGTGATACGCGTCAAAAATTTTTTTCATAACTGCGCGAAAAGCATGTATTCGTGCCTAATACAACGAAACAAGCTGTTTTAGACCAAAACGAGCTAGATCTGAACACATCGGTTTTACAAGTGTCAGTGTGATACGCGTCAAAACGTTTTCTCATAACTGCGCGAAAAGCATGTATTTGTGCTTAATACAACAAAACAAGCTGTTTTAGACCGAAACGAGCTAAATGTGAACACATCGGTTTTACAAGCGTCCGTGTGATACGCGTCAATGTTTTTTCTCTCATAACTGCACGAAAAGTATGTATTCGTGCTTAATACAACGAAGCAAGCTGTTTTATACCAAAACGAGCTAGATATGAACACATCGGTTTTACAAGTGACCGTGTGATACGCGTCAAAACTTTTCCTCTCATAACTGCGCGAAAAGCATGTATTCGTGCTTAATACAACGAGACAAGCTGTTTTAGATCGAAACGAGCTAGATCTAAACAGATCGGCTTTGCAAGTGTCCATGTGATACGCGTCAAAACTTTTTTTCATAACTGCGCGAAAAGCATGTATTCGTGCTTAATACAACGAAACAAGCTGTTTTATAACCAAAACGAGCTAGATCTCAACACATCGGTTTTACAAGTGTCCGTGTGATACGCGTCAAAATTTTTTTTCATAACTGCGCGGAAAGCATGTATTCGTGCCTAATAGAACGAAACAAGCTGTTTTAGACCAAAACGAGCTAGATCTGAACACATCGGTTTTACAAGTGACCGTGCGATACCCGTCAAAACTTTTTCTTTCATAACTGCGAAAAGCATGTATTCGTGCTTAATACAACGAAACAAGCTGTTTTACACCGAAAAGAGCTAAATCTGAACACATCGGTTACACATGTCCCTGTGATACGCGTCAAAACTTTTTCTTTTAAAACTGCGCGCAAAGCATGTATCGTGCTTAATACAACAAAACAAGCTGTTTTAGACCAAAACGAGCTAAATCTGAACACATCGGTTTTACAAGTGTCCATGTGATACGCGTCAAAACTTTTTTTCATAACAGCGCAAAAAGCATGTATTCGTGATTAAAACAAAGAAACAAGCTGGTTTAGACCGAAACGAGCTAAATCTGAACATCGGTTTACAAGTGTCAGTGTGATACGCGTCAAAACGTTTTCTCATAACTGCGCGAAAGCATGTATTTGTGCTTAATACAAAAAAACAAGCTGTTTTAGACCGAAACGAGCTAAATGTGAACACATCGGTTTTACAAGCGTCCGTGTGATACGCGTCAGTTTTTTCTCTCATAACTGCACGAAAAGTATGTATTTGTGCTTAATACAACGAAACAAGCTGTTTTACACCAAAACGAGCTAGATATGAACACATCGGTTTTACAAGTGACCGTGTGATACGCGTCAAAACTTTTCCTCTCATAACTGCGCGAAAAGCATGTATTCGTGCTTAATACAACGAGACAAGCTGTTTTAAATCGAAACGAGCTAGATCTAAACAGATCGGCTTTGCAAGTGTTCATGTGATACGCGTCAAAACCTTTTTTCATAACTGCGCGAAAAGCATGTATTCGTGCTTAATACAACGAAACAAGCTGTTTTATAACCAAAACGAGCTAGATCTCAACACATCGGTTTTACAAGTGTCCGTGTGATACGCGTCAAAATTTTTTTTCTTAACTGCGCGGAAAGCATGTATTCGTGCTTAATAGAACGAAACAAGCTGTTTTAGACCAAAACGAGCTAGATCTGAACACATCGGTTTTACAAGTGACCGTGCGATACCCGTCAAAACTTTTTCTTTCATAACTGCGAAAAGCATGTATTCGTGCTTAATACAACGAAACAAGCTGTTTTACACCGAAAAGAGCTAAATCTGAACACATCGGTTATCATGTCCCTGTGATACGCGTCAAAACTTTTTCTCTTAAAACTGCGCGCAAAGCATGTATCGTGCTTAATACAACATAACAAGCTGTTTTAGACCAAAACGAGCTAAATCTGAACACATCGGTTTTACAAGTGTCCATGTGATACGCGTCAAAACTTTTTTTCATAACAGCGCGAAAAGCATGTATTCGTGCTTAATAGAACGAAACAAGCTGTTTTAGACCGAAACGAGCTAAATCTGAACTCATCGGTTTTACAAGTGTCCATGTGATACGCGTCAAAACTTTTTCTCATAACTGCGCGAAAAGCATGTATTCGTGCTTAATACAACGAAACAAGCTGTTTTAGACCGAAACCAGCTAGATCTGAACGCATCGGTTTTGTAAGTGTCCATGTGATACGCGTCAAAACTTTTTCTCTCATAACTGCGCGAAAAGCATGTATTCGTGCTTAAAACAACGAAACAAGCTGTTTTAGACCGAAACGAGCTAAATCTGAACTCATCGGTTTTACAAGTGTCCATGTGATACGCGTCAAAACTTTTTCTCATAACTGCGCGAAAAGCATGTATTCGTGCTTTAAACAACGAAACAAGCTGTTTTAGACGAAACGAGTTAAATCTGAACACGTCGGTTTTACAAGTGTTCATGTGATATGCGTCAAAACTTTTTGTCTTATAACAGCGCGAAAAGCATGTATTCGTGCTTAATACAACACAACAAGCTGTTTTAGACCAAAAGGATCTAGATATGAACACATCGGTTTTACAAGTGCCCCTGTGATACGCGTCAAAACTTTTTCTCTTATAACGGCGCGAAAAGCATGTATTCGTGCTTAAAACAACGACACAAGCTGTTTTAGACCGAAACAAGCCAAATCTGAACATCGGTTTACAAGTGTCAGTGTGATACGCGTCAAAATGTTTTCTCATAACTGCGCGAAAAGCATGTATTCGTGCTTAATAGAACGAAACAAGCTGTTTTAGACCGAAACGAGCTAAATCTGAACACATCGGTTTTACAAGTGTCCGTGTGATACGCGTCAAAACTTTTTCTCTTATAACTGCGCGAAAAGCATGTATTCGTGCTTAAAACAACGACACAAGCTGTTTCAGACCGAAACAAGCTAAATCTGAACATCGGTTTACAAGTGTCAGTGTGATACGCGTCAAAACGTTTTCTCATAACTGCGCGGAAAGCATGTATTCGTGCTTAAAACAACAAAACAAGCTGTTTTAGACCGAAACGAGCTAAATCTGAACACATCGTTTTTACAAGTGTCCGTGTGATAAGCGTCAAAATTTTTTCTCTCATAACTGCGCGAAAAGCATGTATTCGTGCCTAAAACAACGAAACAAACTGTTTTAGACCGAAACGAGTTAAATCTGAACACATCGGTTTTACAAGTGTTCTTGTGATACGCGTCAAAACTTTTTGTCTTATAACAGCGCGAAAAGCATGTATTCGTGCTTAATGCAACGAAACAAGCTGTTTTAGACCAAAACGAGCTAGATCTGAACACATCGGTTTTACAAGTGTTCGTGTGATACGCGTCAAAACTTTTCCTCTCATAACTGCGCGAAAAGCATGTATTCGTGCTTAATACAACGAAACAAGCTGGTTTAGACCGAAACGAGCTAAATCTGAACATCGGTTTACAAGTGTCAGTGTGATACGCGTCAAAACGTTTTCTCATAACTGCGCGAAAAGCATGTATTTGTGCTTAATACAACAAAACAAGCTGTTTTAGACCGAAACGAGCTAAATGTGAACACATCGGTTTTTGCAAGCGTCCGTGTGATACGCGTCAATGTTTTTCTCTCATAACTGCACGAAAAGTATGTATTCGTGCTTAATACAACGAAAGAAGCTGTTTTACACCAGAACGAGCTAGATATGAACACATCGGTTTTACAAGTGACCGTGTGATACGCGTCAAAACTTTTCCTCTCATAACTGCGCGAAAAGCATGTATTCGTGCTTAATATAACGAGACAAGCTGTTTTAGATCGAAACGAGCTAGATCTAAACAGATCGGCTTTGCAAGTGTCCATGTGATACGCGTCAAAAATTTTTTTCATAACTGCGCGAAAAGCATGTATTCGTGCTTAATACAACGAAACAAGCTGTTTTAGACCAAAACGAGCTAGATCTGAACACATCGGTTTTACAAGTGTCAGTGTGATACGCGTCAAAACGTTTTCTCATAACTGCGCGAAAAGCATGTATTTGTGCTTAATACAACGAAACAAGCTGTTTTAGACCGAAACCAGCTAGATCTGAACGCATCGGTTTTGTAAGTGTCCATGTGATACGCGTCAAAACTTTTTCTCTCATAACTGCGCGAAAAGCATGTATTCGTGCTTAAAACAACGAAACAAGCTGTTTTAGACCGAAACGAGCTAAATCTGAACTCATCGGTTTTACAAGTGTCCATGTGATACGCGTCAAAACTTTTTCTCATAACTGCGCGAAAAGCATGTATTCGTGCTTTAAACAACGAAACAAGCTGTTTTAGACGAAACGAGTTAAATCTGAACACGTCGGTTTTACAAGTGTTCATGTGATATGCGTCAAAACTTTTTGTCTTATAACAGCGCGAAAAGCATGTATTCGTGCTTAATACAACAAAACAAGCTGTTTTAGACCAAAAGGATCTAGATATGAACACATCGGTTTTACAAGTGCCCCTGTGATACGCGTCAAAACTTTTTCTCTTATAACGGCGCGAAAAGCATGTATTCGTGCTTAAAACAACGACACAAGCTGTTTTAGACCGAAACAAGCCAAATCTGAACATCGGTTTACAAGTGTCAGTGTGATACGCGTCAAAATGTTTTCTCATAACTGCGCGAAAAGCATGTATTCGTGCTTAATAGAACGAAACAAGCTGTTTTAGACCGAAACGAGCTAAATCTGAACACATCGGTTTTACAAGTGTCCGTGTGATACGCGTCAAAACTTTTTCTCTTATAACTGCGCGAAAAGCATGTATTCGTGCTTAAAACAACGACACAAGCTGTTTCAGACCGAAACAAGCTAAATCTGAACATCGGTTTTACAAGTGTCAGTGTGATACGCGTCAAAACGTTTTCTCATAACTGCGCGGAAAGCATGTATTCGTGCTTAAAACAACAAAACAAGCTGTTTTAGACCGAAACGAGCTAAATCTGAACACATCGTTTTTACAAGTGTCCGTGTGATAAGCGTCAAAATTTTTTCTCTCATAACTGCGCGAAAAGCATGTATTCGTGCCTAAAACAACGAAACAAACTGTTTTAGACCGAAACGAGTTAAATCTGAACACATCGGTTTTACAAGTGTTCTTGTGATACGCGTCAAAACTTTTTGTCTTATAACAGCGCGAAAAGCATGTATTCGTGCTTAATGCAACGAAACAAGCTGTTTTAGACCAAAACGAGCTAGATCTGAACACATCGGTTTTACAAGTGTTCGTGTGATACGCGTCAAAACTTTTCCTCTCATAACAGCGCGAAAAGCATGTATTCGTGCTTAATACAACGAAACAAGCTGGTTTAGACCGAAACGAGCTAAATCTGAACATCGGTTTACAAGTGTCAGTGTGATACGCGTCAAAACGTTTTCTCATAACTGCGCGAAAAGCATGTATTTGTGCTTAATACAACAAAACAAGCTGTTTTAGACCGAAACGAGCTAAATGTGAACACATCGGTTTTTGCAAGCGTCCGTGTGATACGCGTCAATGTTTTTCTCTCATAACTGCACGAAAAGTATGTATTCGTGCTTAATACAACGAAAGAAGCTGTTTTAGACCAGAACGAGCTAGATCTGAACACATCGGTTTTACAAGTGTCAGTGTGATACGCGTCAAAACGTTTTCTCATAACTGCGCGAAAAGCATGTATTTGTGCTTAATACAACAAAACAAGCTGTTTTAGACCGAAACGAGCTAAATGTGAACACATCGGTTTTACAAGCGTCCGTGTGATACGCGTCAATGTTTTTTCTCTCATAACTGCACGAAAAGTATGTATTCCTGCTTAATACAACGAAGCAAGCTGTTTTATACCAAAACGAGCTAGATATGAACACATCGGTTTTACAAGTGACCGTGTGATACGCGTCAAAACTTTTCCTCTCATAACTGCGCGAAAAGCATGTATTCGTGCTTAATACAACGAGACAAGCTGTTTTAGATCGAAACGAGCTAGATCTAAACAGATCGGCTTTGCAAGTGTCCATGTGATACGCGTCAAAACTTTTTTTCATAACTGCGCGAAAAGCATGTATTCGTGCTTAATACAACGAAACAAGCTGTTTTATAACCAAAACGAGCTAGATCTCAACACATCGGTTTTACAAGTGTCCGTGTGATACGCGTCAAAATTTTTTTTCATAACTGCGCGGAAAGCATGTATTCGTGCCTAATAGAACGAAACAAGCTGTTTTAGACCAAAACGAGCTAGATCTGAACACATCGGTTTTACAAGTGACCGTGCGATACCCGTCAAAACTTTTTCTTTCATAACTGCGAAAAGCATGTATTCGTGCTTAATACAACGAAACAAGCTGTTTTACACCGAAAAGAGCTAAATCTGAACACATCGGTTATCATGTCCATGTGATACGCGTCAAAACTTTTCCTCTCATAACTGCGCGAAAAGCATGTATTCGTGCTTAATACAACGAGACAAGCTGTTTTAGACCGAAACGAGCTAGATCTGAACAGCATCGGCTTTGCAAGTGTCCATGTGATACGCGTCAAAACATTTTCTCTCATAACTGCGCGAAAAGCATGTATTCGTGCTTAAAACAACGAAACAAGCTGTTTTAGACCGAAACGAGCTAGATCTGAACACATCGGTTTTACAAGTGTCCAGTGTGATACGCGTCAAAACGTTTTCTCATAACTGCGCGAAAAGCATGTATTCGTGCTTAATAGAACGAAACAAGCTGTTTTAGACCGAAACGCGCTAAATGTGAACACATCGGTTTTACAAGCGTCCGTGTGATACGCGTCAAAGACTTTTCTCTCATAACTGCGCGAAAAGTCATGTATTCGTGCTTAATACAACGAAGCAAGCTGTTTTAGACCGAAACGAGCTAGATCTGAACGCATCGGTTTTGCAAGTGACCGTGTGATACGCGTCAAAACTTTTCCTCTCATAACTGCGCGAAAAGCATGTATTCGTGCTTAAAACAACGAGACAAGCTGTTTTAGACCGAAACGAGCTAGATCTGAACAGATCGGCTTTGCAAGTGTCCATGTGATACGCGTCAAAACTTTTTCTCATAACTGCGCGAAAAGCATGTATTCGTGCTTAATACAACGAAACAAGCTGTTTTATCACCAAAACGAGCTAGATCTCAACACATCGGTTTTACAAGTGCCCGTGTGATACGCGTCAAAACTTTTTCTCTTCATAACTGCGCGGAAAGCATGTATTCGTGCCTAAAAGAACGACACAAGCTGTTTTAGACCGAAACGAGCTAGATCTGAACACATCGGTTTTACAAGTGACCGTGCGATACGCGCCAAAACTGTTTTCTTTCATAACTGCGCGAAAAGCATGTATTCGTGCTTAATAGAACGAAACAAGCTGTTTTAGACCGAAACGAGCTAAATCTGAACACATCGGTTATACAAGTGTCCGCTGTGATACGCGTCAAAACTTTTTCTCTTAAAACTGCGCGCAAAGCATGTATTCGTGCTTAATACAACGAAACAAGCTGTTTTAGACCAAAACGAGCTAGATCTGAACACATCGGTTTTACAAGTGTCCGTGTGATACGCGTCCAAAACTTTTTTTCATAACAGCGCGGAAAGGATGTATTCGTGCTTAATAGAAGGAAACAAGCTGTTTTAGACCGAAACGAGCTAGATCTGAACACATCGGCTTTACAAGTGACCGTGCGATACCCGTCAAAACTTTTTCTTTTATAACTGCGAAAAGCATGTATTCGTGCCTAATACAACGAAACAAGCTGTTTTACACCGAAAAGAGCTAAATCTGAACACATCGGTAATACATGTCCCTGTGATACGCGTCAAAACTTTTTCTCCTAAAACTGCGCGCAAAGCATGTATCGTGCTTAATACAACAAAACAAGCTGTTTTAGACCAAAACGAGCTAAATCTGAACATATCGGTTTTACAAGTGTCCATGTGATACGCGTCAAAACTTTTTCTCATAACAGCGCGAAAAGCATGTATTCGTGCTTAATAGAACGAAACAAGCTGTTTTAGACCGAAACGAGCTAAATCTGAACTCATCGGTTTTACAAGTGTCCATGTGATACCCCCAGTAGCACAAATGGGGCTCTGAACTGCGGGCCCTTGTGGGCCCGGCACGGGCTGCCCATAGGGGCCCGACGTGGGGTATGTGCGGGATTTGCAACTCGGCATCAGGGGGGACCCTCAAGGGCTGCCCAGTTGGCTTACTGCATAGCCCCACAAGGCTCCGCGCTGGATCCCCTTGGGCAGGCCCGTGCCGGGCCTCCGTGGGCTAGCCCGTGCCGGGCCTCTGTGGGCTAGCCCGTGCCGGGCCACCGTGGGCTGGCCCTGTGCCGGGCCTTTGTGGGCTGGCCCGTGTCGGGCCTCCGTGGGCTAGCCCGTACTGGGCACCCGTGGGCAAGCCCATACTGGGCCCCTGTGGTTTAGCCGTTCTGGTCGCAGTGGGCTTCTTAGGTGATACCTTGCGGGAAGTCAACAAAGGTAACCCATATAAAACCAATAGCAGTATGCCTTTGGGCCCACCGACCCAATTAGACTTAAGGCCCACCTTGCCAACCCAGAGAGGCTTTCTTCACTTCATCAGTATTTTTTGTGTACATGTTACTACTGAAATTACAATGCAAGTAAGAACGCTTCTTATTTATTTATTTGTTTTTGCAAGACATTTTGGGCATTCTTGCATACAAAGCCCCAATTACTGGGGTGAAGGGTCCGCCCCTTCATCCGAACTTTTCGACCACCATCCCAGTCTCTCGCCCCCAGCACGAACGCAGCCACTCTGTTGTTGCCTTCCATGGTGGCTGTTGGGATTCTGCGCTGCATAGTAGATGTAAAAGTGAACAAATAAACACACACATCAAATTGATATTCAGTATGGTGGATAAAAATCACTTTCCAAAGTATTATAGTCAGGTCTTTCAGGAAATGCTTCAAAGCCGTATGCAATGCTACAATGTGCAATGCTTGAAATATCAGCAAATTTCGTTTGCTGTTAATATCCGTAACCATAATAAACATAAATATCCATAATAAGAATAACCGAAAGGTGCATGAGCCATTAAAGGAATATAGACACCTAAATTTATTGCGTGCTTTCTTCTGTCCAATGATGCGTTAGATAATAAAATACATGGATTACCAGGTAATACTTGCCTACAACCCCGCTAAATAATTTATAATCGAATTTCTTCTCTCATGCTGTTTTGGTTTCATCGACCGAACGCCGACTGTCGTCAAGTTGATGTTTTGGTCACATGATGCAACTAGAAAAACTAATACAATCACTGATATGTAGCTTTAATTGACTACGACATTTAATCCAGCCTCTTCCAAAACCTGGAATGACAAAAATGACCTGTCGGCAATAATATAACCGATTTTTTATGCCTCATGTGAATTAAACACCATCTACATGTCACAGTCATCGTTCGACTGATGAAACCGAAACAGCGTCAAGAAGAAATTAAATTGCAGAAAAACTGCGCATTGCGCTAGTTGGTGTTGATCCATACAAAAGCGCAAACACACACGGACAATGTAAGAGACGAGACACACAAAGCAGCGCTGAACTTACTACAGATTTTTTAAGAGGAAGAAGCACGTCATATATACACACACGAAAAAACAGCGCACATGTGCGATGTCAACAAGACTCCTAGTGCTAGTAAAAGGCAAAAACCGCTTTAAAAGCATGTGTGTATCTGCAGAACCGCTACCCACTATGTAGCATATTGACTTCTCGAAGCGATAATGTAACAGATGATGTACTCACGCACCCATTACTTTTTCTGATAATATGAAACGCCTCAGCTACTTCTCTAGTGCGCTGGTCAGAATGAGCGAACAAGACATCAGTATCGTAAAAAAATGGCGTACGTTTGCACGTGAAACAATGCTTAGCTAGGTTAGTTTCTTTCCTAAAGAATTAGCGTGCTCCATGAGCTGCACGTTAACGTAGCGGCCAATTCGACCTATGTAGGTAAGGCCACAGGACTGAGGGATTTGATATGCTACGCCAGTCTTCTCTTCTACGCCATCTATTTTCATGATTTATGTTGCAAGCATTTCTTCTGCGCCCTTCATGCTTTCTTTGAGCTGCCGCCCCCACTCTCTAGCTTGTTATGTGCAGGGAACAGAACCTTTGCCCCATGCTTGCTTCCCACTCTTTTTAATCCGGTGCGATAGCGTGTGGACATAAGGCATAACCCACTACCTTTCTTCTCCCTTCTTCCGAACTCTTTTCCAGCCCTGAGGTACTTGCAGACGATTTCAGCTCATGGAGGACTGTCTGCACTTGAAACGAGAACTGAGTCCCAGAAACCAGCTTACCTACATCTGTCTATTTGGGCTAAGAGACAGGACATCATTTTATGATAAGATTTCTTTACTGCCATGCCTAAGCATCCCGTAACGATGCCACTTTTTGCAAGCTTTGAATGAAAGGACCTGTAATTCGAAAGGGACTTTTCACTTCTAGGGGAATACTGCCAACAGACATGGTTTGGTTCGAAAGAAAATTTTAATTAAGGAACTGCAGGACTCTTTCTTGAAGGACTTCATGTGTGAACCTCAGCTCCAACCAATTACATGCAAAACTATGAACATTTGACACAAATTCGGGATTCACGGACCTAGCCAGCACCAGGTAATCATCCACATAACAGAAAATGCATATGCAATAACCGGCTAGATCAGTCTCAACTTTCATATCAACCCTGCTTAGATAAATGTTACTGAGAATGGGAGCTACCTTGGCACCTATGCGCACACCCGATTTTTGCATATAAAGACGACCATCCCACTCAACAAACGTGTTACTCAGGTAGTAAGATAAGAGTTAAAGAAAGAATCCCATTGTGATTCCACACTCATTTTGGAACACGCATTCATCGCTCTCATCCGTAATACAATGCTGAACATACTGGATTAGTTCAAAGTGTGGAAGAGAATAAAACAAATCAACCACATCTACACTAAAACCATCACATAGTGCCCGCCTCTGATTTCAGAGCAAATCCGCTACTGCCTCAGAATTACAGTGGACGCCCAATAAACGAAACTCGGTTAAATGAAACTTACGGATAAACAAAATTAAGCAGGGTTACTTGGTTGGTTTCGTATATCTGCAGCAGTAAAATTCTTCGGATAATTGGAACACCACTAACGTGTTACCCTCGGCTAAACGGCACAAAAGATAAAAATTTGGAATCCTCCCGAGCGTATTTTTGCTCGCATATGTCAACCATGAACAAATTCTTCGCAGCCAACGCTATAGCCGGGACAAGCCAATCCAGTAAGTCGCTTGATAATCTTGTTTTTGTTGTCGTTCTGCGTTAGGCCTACGTGCGACCGGTGTTGTCGGTGCGTCGATGTGATGGAAAGCGTTAAGAAGCGGCCGCACAAAGCGCTCTTGCTTGAAAAGAAGTTACAAATTCTGCAGGAGCTTGAGCGAAGTTCCCTTTCAAGAACAGAAGTTGCGAAGAAGTTCGACATCCCGAAGTCGACGCTTTCGCAGATCATGAAAAACAAAGACGTCATTCAAGGAGCTGTCAAGTCTGGGACCTTCGCTTCCAACCAGATGCGTATGAGGACGACACCGTATGAAGAACTTGAAAAGGTTCTTTTTCTGTGGTTTAAGCGTGCGCGGAGTGCCAGTTTTCCCATAAGTGGACCAATTTTGGAGCAAAAGGCGCGAGAGATAGCCCTGCAAATGGGGTTGAGAATTCCTGCGTCAGCGACGGATGGCTTAGCAGATTTAAAAAGCGCCATGGTCTAGTCTTCAAAACCATCTCAGGAGAAAGTAATGCAGTGAATAGAGAAGTATGCGCTGACTGGCAACGCGGACGGCTGCAGGAGATTTTAAACAGCTATGAGCCACGAGACGTATTCAACGTCGACGAGATGGGCCTCTTCTACAAGGAGCTTCCATCGAAGACTCTCGCCTACAGAGGCGAAGCCTGTACAGGTGGGAAGCGCAGCAAAGAGCGCATTACCGTGCTGGTGGGCGCTAATATGGCAGGCGATGAAAAGTTAAAGCTGCTGGTGGTAGGAAAATCGAGACACCCACATTGCTTCAAGGGCATTTGAAATCTACCTATGGCCTACACTGCAAATGGGAGAGCGTGGATGACAACAGCAATTTTCGAAAATTGGCTGCGGGAGGAGGACGCAAGGTTTACGAGACAGGGCAGGAAAGTTGTCTTCATCGTAGATAATTGCCCTGCCCATGGCCAGGTGGGAGGGCTGAAGTCCATCAGCCTTGAATTCCTCCCTGCCAATGCAACTGCTGTCATCCAACCAATGGACCAAGGAGTCATCCAGAACGTCAAGGTTCACTACCGCCGCCAACTGCTTCACCGCATGCTGCTTTGTGCTGACAGTGGAAAGGATTATGTCATTGACTTGCTGTCTGCTATCCACATATTGGCCCGTGCCTGGGAACAAGTTCAGGCAACAACAGTGCAGAAGTGCTTCCACCATGCAGGCTTCGAAGCACACGATCCAATAGCCCATGAAGAGGCAGGTACTGCTGATGAAGAAGCAGACACTATACTTAATCAAATAGTGCCCTCTGCCCCTTTCTCACGACAAGACTATGAGGACATAGATGCAAATGTATGCACCTGTCGCGAGGAAAGCATTGAAGAAATTATTGCAGAAGTGCAAGCCGAGGACCACTCTTCCTCCAGTGATGAGTGCGAGGACCCTGTGCCCAGTGCGGTGCCAGACAGCGCAGCTAGGAATGCAGTTGCACTTTTGCTACAGTACTTTGAACGTGAAGGGAGCGCAGAATTTTCGCAAAGCCTTTCAAATATGCGCAGTTACTTTGTTAAAAAGCAACTGAAGAATGTAAAACAGACCACAACTGATTCCTTTTTTTCTTCACGCCCAGGTCAGTAAGGGCTGGTGCAGTGTAAATAAATATTTCTACATGAAATATGTGTGCTTTGCTTAAATGAAACTTCTGATAAATGGAACACTTTGAATCCCCTTCAAGTTCCGTTTAAGAGGAGTCCACTGTAGATACGAGAAACGGATCCTTTACGCGAAGTGACGACAAATGTTTGCGAAGATAGATAGACACAAACAACTGCCAAGAATTGTGCTCAGATACGCTTGCCCGGAAACGAACTTTAAGCTTGTGCATCTTAGCACTAAAGAAAATTTCTAGCACCGATACTGATGTCTTGTTCGCTCATTCTGACCAGCCCACTAGAGAAGTAGCTGAGGCGTTTCATATTATCAGAAAAAGTAATGGGTGCGTGAGTACATCATCTGTTATATTATCGCTTCGAGAAGTCAATATGCTACATAGTGGGTAGCGGTTCTGCAGATACACACATGCTTTTAAAGCGGTTTTTGCCTTTTACTAGCACTAGGAGTCTTGTTGACATCGCACAAGTGCGCTGTTTTTCCGTGTGTATATTGTAACGGAAAACAGGGAGACAGGTCGCTAACCAACAGAATACAGCAAGCAGCCAGCCAGCCAGCGCGAGACACTTCAACGTCTTCGAAGACACTTCAGCGCCACCTGAGAACACCAGGTGGCATTACTCCCCCTCCAAAAAAAAAGAAAAACAAAAGCGGGGTTGCAGTATGGGCAGTGGACAGAGAAAAAAAAACAGCACAAGCACACAAAAATGTACAAGGGAGGTGGGCGAAGGTGTCCCACGCGAAAACTAGCAGAACACTGAGCGTACTATCCATTACCGCGTGAAGTAGGGTTTCATGCGGACAACGTGCACAACCTCAGAGCGGGGTGGACGACGCTGAGGCTGCACAGTCCCGTCAGGAAGAACTTCGTAGGTCACTTCGGTGACGCGGCGCAAAACTCGGTACGGTCCAAAGTAACGGCACATCAGTTTTTCAGACAAGCCTGGGCGGCGTACCGGGGTCCACACCCAAACTTGGTCTCCCGGATGGTATTCGACGTGCCGATGACGGAGGTTGTAGCGGCGTGCATCCGTGCCCTGCTGCCGCTGAATGTGAAGACGGGCAAGTTGACGTGCTTCCTCGGCGCGCTGAGCGAACTGCTCGGCGTCTGGCGTGAGTGGGTGGTCATCAGTGCTGCATGGAAGCATTGCATCCAGCATCGTCTGAACGTCACGTCCGTAGACCAGACGAAATGGTGTAAATCGGGTCGTCTCCTGGGTGGCCGTGTTGTAAGCGTATGTGACGTACGGGAGAATCTCGTCCCAGGTTTTGTGCTGCGAGTCTATGTACATTGCGATCATGTCGGCGATCGTTCTGTTGAGTCTCTCTGTGAGCCCGTTCGTGTGTGGGTGATAGGCAGTAGTTTTGCGATGGTTCGTGTGACTGAGCTCGAACACGTCGCGCATGAGCTGTGCCGTAAACGCCGTACCTCGATCAGTGATTACGTGGGACGGTGCGCCATGACGCAGCACGATTTGTTGCATAAAAAACTGGGCGATCTCAGATGACGTACCGCGCTGCACCGCTTTAGTTTCCGCATACCTTGTTAAATAGTCGGTCGCGACTATGATCCATTTATGACCGGCCGATGACACAGGGAATGGGCCCAGAAGATCGATGCCGACTTGATCAAAAGGCGTCCGAGGGGGTTCAATAGGTTGGAGCAAGCCCGCTGGCTTGAGAGGAGGCGCCTTACGACGTTGGCAATCGCGGCAGCCTCTGACGTAACGCTGGACGGCGTGAGAAAGTTTGGGCCAATAATACGCCTGGCGCACGCGTGCAAGTGTGCGGGCAAAGCCCAAGTGGCCGGAGGTCGGCTCATCGTGACAAGCAAGAAGGATATCGGCGCGGAGATCTGCCGGAACGACGAGGAGGTGCGCTCGGTCAACAGTGCTGGAGTTTTTCTTAAACAAAATGCCGTTCCGGAGACAGAAGGCCGGCAGGTTTCTAGAAAATTGTCGGGGTACGACAGAAGCTCGGCCCTCCAGATAATCAATGATAGGTCGCAGGTCTGGGTCAGCTCGCTGGCGGGTCATTAGGTCTAAGGCGCTGACAACTCCAATAAAACCACTCTCGTCCTCTATGCTATCATCCGCTAACCCGACGGGCGCGCGAGAGAGTGCGTCAGCGTCTTCGTGCGTCTGGCCAGATTTGTGCACAATGGTGTAATCGAATTCTTGGAGGCGGAGGCTCCATCGGGCTAGGCGCCCCGATGGGTCGCGAAGATTTGCAAGCCAGCACAACGAATGGTGGTCGGTAACTACTTTGAACGGGCGGCCGTAGAGGTACGGACGAAATTTCATGGTTGCCCACATAACCGCAAGGCATTCTTTTTCTGTGGTCGAATAGTTTGTTTCAGCGCGAGAAAGCGTGCGGCTTGCATACGCGATGACCCTTTCCACGCCACCTTGGTGTTGGACGAGTACGGCGCCGAGGCCGACGTTGCTCGCGTCGGTGTGGACTTCGGTTTCAGCCTCTTCATCAAAGTGCGCAAGAACAGGGGATGTTAGCAGTCGTCTGCGCAGCTCGGCAAAAGCCTCCTGCTGCTCGGCAGCCCACACGAACTGTGTATCATTGCGCGTGAGGTGGTACAGGGGTGCGGCAATCTTTGAAAAGTCGGCGATGAAGCGGCGGTAATATGCGCACAGACCCAAAAAACGTTGCACACTTTTCTTTGTTGCAGGAACAGGAAAGTTGGCGACGGCAGCAGTTTTCTCGGGGTCGGGCTTAACGCCATCGGCACTCACGAGGTGACCGAGAAACTTCAACTCTTTGTACCCAAAGTGGCACTTCTCGGGCTTTAGCGTTAAGTCGGCCGATCGGAGGGCATCTAATACTGTCCTCAGGCGTTCAAGGTGTTCGGCAAAGGTTTCGGAAAATACGACGACATCATCGAGATAAACCAAACAAGTTTGCCATTTTAGTCCAGCGAGAACGGTATCCATCATCCGCTGGAAAGTTGCCGGCGCTGAACATAGCCCAAAAGGTAGCACTTTAAATTCGTACAGTCCGTCGGGTGTCACGAAGGCCGTTTTTTCGCGGTCCCGCTCGTCGACCTCTATCTGCCAGTACCCACTCTTTAAATCAATGGAGGAGAAGTACTGGGCGCGACGAAGTCTGTCGAGCGAGTCGTCGATACGAGGCAGCGGGTAGACGTCTTTTTTGGTGATGTTGTTCAGTTTCCGATAATCCACGCAGAAGCGGAGTGTCCCATCCTTTTTCTTCACCAGCACGACAGGTGAAGACCAGGGGCTGCTGGAAGGTTGAATGATTCCATCTGAAAGCATCTCCTTCACCTGCGTTTGGATCGCCTCACGCTCCTTCGGTGAGATACGGTACGGCTGCTGATGGATGGGGCGGGCATCGTCGGGCGTAATGATGCGGTGCTTGAGAAGAGCCGTTTGCCGGACTTTCGACGAAGAAGCGAAACAGGAGGAGTATTCAAGTAGGAGGGCACGTAGTTCTCGCTGTTGAGTCACCGAAAGGTCCGGGCTGATGTCAAGGGATGGGCGCACAGGTCTAACAGCTTCGAACGCGAAACATTCAGAAACCTCCGCTAAGGGGTCGGCGAATGCGATGGCAGTAGCACGAAAAAGGTGCCGGGGATCGTTAGAGAAGTTAGTCACCAGGAGCTCAGAGCAGCCGTCGCGGAGATGGATGAGACCTCGCGCTGAGCAGATGCCGTGGGTGAGCAAAAGGGACAGGTTGCCCTCTGCGACCGCTGTCCCTTCACGTAGTCCGTCGCAGTGAACACTCACAAAAACGCTGGCGCGTGGCGGAATCCAAACGCTCTCGGCGGATATTCTAAGGGCGGCGCGGCGTGGACAGTCCTCGGAGTAAACATCAGCTTTCTCGGTAGAAAATGTGACAGTGCGCTTTCGGAGGTCAATAATAGCTCCATACTCTCGGAGAAAATCAACGCCAAGGATACAGTCACGGGAGCAGTTCGGTAGAACTAGGCAGCTGACAACAAATGTGGAGCTGCGAATTTGGACTCTTGCTGTGCATAGGCCAAGCGGAGTTACGACATGTCCGCCAGCCGTGCGAATCTGCGTGCCGGACCATGGTGTCATTACTTTTTTAAGAAGCGCCGCTAGCTTTCCGCTTAAAATCGAGAAATCAGCGCCAGTGTCCACCAAAGCACTAACCTTATAGCCATCGAGAAGCACGGGTATATCCAACGAGAATCGATCTCCGAGTTCAGGTACTGCAGTCGTTGCCTTTAAATCGCGGTCGGTCGCTGTTCGCGTTGTCGGGGGGTCTTGTTCGTATCGATTGCCAGCGGCCTCGCCCCCTGAGGTCGCTCTCTTTAGTTTTCCCGGCGGGGACTTGGCGACCGTCTCTGCGCCATCCAGGAGGAGCTTTGGGGCTGTGGCGAAGGTCGGCGTGGTGATGGAGACCGAGACTGCCGCTGGGGAATTGTCGCCATGCGCTGCTGGGCTACGTAGTCCTCGATCTCCCGGGGTCGTTGACCTCTTGGTGGACGGGGCATGTCGATAGGGAACCCCTGCAGCCCAAGCTGTCGATACGGGCACTGGCGATACAGATGACCGGGTTCCCCGCAGTGAAAGCAGAGACGCCGCCGATCCGGAGCACGCCACAGGTCCGTCTTCCGCTGGGGTGATCGTCGATTGTCGATGTAGTACGTGTCGGGGTGTGCGGAAAACAGCGAGCCTTGATTGGACGGAGGAAACTGCGCCGAAGAGGGCGCAGGACGTTGCAAGGCTTCAGCGTACGTTGGACGACGGCACTCCGTTGGTAAAGGCGGCGGGTCAACGGACGGGAACGAAGGTCTCAAGGCTTGAACCTCTTCGCGGACCAGGCTAGTGAGAGAGCCGGCCGTCGGCAGGGGAGCTTCTTCCTAATAAAAAAAATCAGTTGTAAGATCAGTGCTGATTTGTGTGTCTCGTCTCTTGGTCCGTGTGTGTTGGCACTTTTGAACCACCACTATGCAATTAAATAATAAATTATTTAGTGGTCGTACATGTATAGAATGTCTAACGCATGGTTTGAAAGAAAAAAACGCACAAGCAAAAATTTGGTACCTATAGTCCTTTATATTTGGATGGCTACTCAGTAATTGATAACGGATGTGCTGAAAACCACACCAGGCAGATTGAAAGTAGCTTTTTCCTGCAATTAGATGGTGTGTTCACAAAGTGTCTATAACCTTCAGAAGATTCACATGTACTCACCAAAAATTGCGCTGTACAGCCGTAGGTTCTTAAATGCTTCTTTTTCGCCCCGCCTCTTCAATGTGTACATAAGGGCCACAGGAGTCTTCACTAGTCTTCATAATAAGTTTTGTAGCCTCATCAGCTGGCTCACTCCCAATGAGTGCTAGCTTTTTGATCTGAAATAGATTATACAGATTATACAAAGTGAACTATGCCATGAAAACCATACATTGAACCATTCATAAGACTCCCTCTTCGAGGAACCATGTGCAAGTCAACAAAAAATCAGAAGGATGTAGAACAGGATAATACAGAGGACTCAGAGACCTATGATCACAGTGGTGTGACTCAGCTTAATGATAAAAGAATTCTCTGTTGTCTTCTAATTGCCCATCTTTGCATCATCATATTAACTTCCTTTTATGCACGACTCAATGGCATACACTTCCCAAACAATAAGACAAGGGGGAAAAAGTGAAGCCATTACTTTAAGGCCACCTTGAACCATGGCAAAATTGTAGTCTGGAGCTAAATGAGTGATGTAAGAACATAACCGTCAGCTGCCACTATGAACAGCAAGGCTAACGCTTGTGCTAATTTCTTGTAGTAGGCTAGATATTATATACAGCAAATTCTCTTTCAAATACACTGGTACAAAATGAAGCTTTCAGGTCTACAAATCCAAATGCAACATGAGGCAATTTCGAGGTCCCAACTTAATCTGAAGTGGACTCACCATATGTAGAGGGCTCAAATTAACCTACAGCTGAACAAAACACTATGCATCAAAATTATATTGAAAGGAATCAATACGTTGCCAGTAGTTCATAGGCACAATTGAAAGAAATGCCATATACCCAGTCGAAAAAAAACACCCGCCCGTTTCTGGTGTTTACACCAAACTGGCTTTTTTAGACACGGGTTCTGGTGTGACCGTGTCTGGTGTTCCGACCAGACCAGGATTTTCAGACACGGGTCCTGATGTGGCGTAGTGTGGTGTGCTTTAGTGTGTTCTGGTCTGGTTTTCTGTGCTGTGACCCGGTTGTCTAATACCGGCTCTGGTGTGGTTTCGTTTGGTGTTTCCTGGTGTGGTCGATGTACCATCCGATTTGGTGTGGTTGGTATACCGTAGAATGTCTTGATTGAGATGCTGTGAGTTTGGACATACTATCGTGAGAAAAATTAAGAGATCCCAGCGAATGCATGCCAAATGGTGTAAAACAGCAAGCACTCCTGATGTCGAGTCAGGTGCACTAACATCAATCAATCTCGCTGCGCCGGCCTTGATGGCACGAGCATTTCATCAGATGGCACCTGCACGCAGTTAGGCATAGTATGGCACACACTCGCAGCGTCATAATTTTCCACATGATTGTACACTGGAGCATGCACATAACCACATCATTTCTGTTCTTGCCGAAGAGCAAGCACGTATCGTAAAGAAAGAAAAAATGCTCACATTTGCACAAAAGCGTCCTTAGCTTCATTGGTAGACAAAATTGGCAGTATAGTCAAGATGGAGGCCCCAAGCATCATAGCGTGCGTCTTTTCTGGCAAAGTCGAATAGGTTGAATTTCCCTGATAGCAGCTTGACTCCAGCTGTGTAGCCACAATGCCTGAAGAACAACAGAACAAAATCATGAATTTGTGTGAAATACACAATAATAATCACGGTGCAAAGACAACCAGCAAATACTGCTATTAAATTTAGCTCAGTGGTGCAATTATACAGTACACATTCAATACGACTCGCAATGCCTCTACAGTAAATAAACTGACTTCTGCTTTATAGTAAATCAATGCTACTCACATAAAGCAGCCCACTTGCATTAATTTGCTTGAAATCAGTATCTGGATGAGCAAGTATTTCACACTTTCATTCACACAGTACAACGATGAACATGGACAAGAGGGAAGACACCGAAAAACACTTTGAGGTCCCTCCTCCCTTGCCCCTGTTCATCATCATGCTGTGTGAATGAAAGTGTGAATTATTGCGTTGTGTTTTTCTTTTGTATTCATAGCTAACTGCATATATTTACAATACAGTTGGGTACGCCTGCATCATAATCTGAATTCGTCACATTTTGGCATTGCAGCTGATATTGAGCATGACAGTCCTTCCAACACAGTCAGGCTTTCTGAGACAATCAACAGCACTCTAGCATCTTCGGTAATTTGATTCATTACCAGGCTCAGAGATACTAATACTTGGTAGCCTAGAGAAATAAATTGATATGGAAATTCTACTGCTGCAGAAAACAAAAATAAAAGAAATTAAGGAATTACAGCAATGATTACAAGATGCCCATAAAGATGGGCACAAAAAGGAGACAAGATGTAGTTCGACTAAAAAAAATATCTGATGCGAGTATATTTCAGGGTGACAAAATCCATGTATTGAGACTTTATGCGCACAGGGTGCAGAACTGTAAAGCACTGCATGGCTGGCTGCATCTATTTAGAAGACCATTCCTCTTAATTTCTTCCAAAAAAGTGGCAGCAAATCATAAAAAGCCGACTGCGCAAATTTATTTTCAGCTGAATGCCACATACAAAATGACAAGGGTGGAATGTTAATGATTCGAAAGGAAATCTTAAACAAGATGCGATGAACTCTGGCACTGGTAAAACCCCAACAGAAGCGCAAAAAAAAGCTGCCAGATTATTTTTCCTGCTGAATGTATTAAAACCAAAGCTGCCTGAGCGCACGAGTTTTGTTTAGGTATAGCTTGCTATGCACATCCTGAGCCTCTGGTGCAGTTGACTGCAGAGTACCTGCAGACACTTGCACACATACAAAACCCACACTAGATTCTGCGTACTGTGCATTGCCCACTATAGTGCCTAGCACGCCCTGTCTTCCAGTGAGATGCACTTCTTTTGGTGCATCCAAGCATTAAGGCTCCAGTTATAAAAAATGTCTGAGTTGATTATGAGTTAAGTGAATAAGCTTAACAAGTTGACTGGTTCTAAGCAGGCAGATCACTTGCAAGATCCGCTTCTCACAGCAAGGCAGAAAACAATAATGGCTTCAGGACACTGTAGTGCAGGGCTCCAAATTAGTTTAGACCAAGTGGGGTTCGTTAAGCTTCGCTGACATTGTATGGCAGACCGGCACCTTTTCCAAAGTAGCAATGTTTACTGCCACACATATACGTAACTCACTAGTCGCATGATTCCTCCGAACATGTATGCAACAAAATATTGCAACCGCTTCGAGCAATCTCTACAGGCCCCGCTGGGCCGTCCCTGCTCAGTGTGAAAAAAAGTGGCTAAGATATGCTTTGTCATATTCAATGCTACAAACTATTTTTACAAAGCATGCAGCAAAGCTAGCAAAAGAGTGCTCAAGCACACCTATGCTCGAGTAAAAAGTAGCCAAAATCTTTTTACATGTAAAATGAAGTAGCTGAAGTTAGAACATGACTTGTAAAACTGTATGCATAACAGCTAGACAAGAGAGCAGAGAAGGTAAGGGCAAACAGGGGTTCATTATGGGCTATATGATGGACTCTAACAGTCACTTCCATCATGGCATCTGACAGTTAAACAATAGGCCAGCTAGCATTCAATTCAAGCTTATTTTCATGCAAAATGCTTTCAGTGATGGCTACAAGTTATAACATACAAACTTTCGTTGTTAAGTAGAGGCAACCAGAGGATTCATGATGGCAAATGTGGCGGCACCCACGTATGCCTATACTGAATCAGCATCACTTAGGCCTCAGTAGCTAAAATCCAAGCTTCAGGGCAAATGACTGCTAAGTACCGTTCATCTTCTGTTTCCATGGCATGAGAAGTACATATTCACTAAAAGTTGTTCATTATGAGTAATTTCACTGATTATGCACTGCCGCACTGAACATAGAGCCTAGGCTTTTAAGCTGCTTTTATCCTCACACGAGCTAACTGAACCCATCAATTAACCTCCTGTAAATAAACTTTCACATGAAGACATCTACAATTATTTGATCACGTCTTGCATGTCTGGCATTATCCTTTGTTTGGCGCTTTCATATTATAAACCACTAACAAACCTGAGTCGTAATTCTCACATACACTGATGGAGTGAGTATATGCCCCTGAGATAAATCCAGCTACAGCTAGAAATTACCTCTCAGTGCATCCATTTTTCACACTACAGCGCACAAAAATACACGAACGAAGAGGATAGACACCACGGACACCGGACATAATTTTTGTGCGCTGGAATGAAGTCTCATAATTCTTCCCAGAACCGACTATCCCAGCCCTCTATTCTGAGCCTTGTGGAGAACCTTTTCCTTGCCTTCCGCTGTCACCTCCTGAGCACTTGCCACTGGAACTGCATAGTACAACTGCTTCTGTTGACCAGATGGGAATGGCAGTTCTCTTGTGAAATACTGCATCCATTGGGATTCCCTTCACGGTGTCATACATTGCCTTCTCTACCTTGAATTCAGATGCACCTAAAGGAAAAAGAACACGCATATAAAAATTCTTAGCCATATTTGCAGCCAGGAATATGATAATAATTGTATTTGTATGCTTCACAGCAACAACAGCAGTATGCTTTAACGCCTGTTGAAACAAGAAAGTAGAAACCATTTCGTTTATTACCAACACAAGACTTGCACCTTGATGTTGATGGTGTCATGCAATAGTGGTGAGTTCTGATAGGAGTGTGAAGTACAAAAGGCAACTGCTTGCTTCGAATTTTAGAACATGCAACTTTAACTGCACAATTATTGAAAAGGAATTGACTTCATCCTTGAAAATCGCAGATTAGTATGTGTGGTAGCAAATACTGAAAATAAAAATAGTAGGAGCACTGCCAGTGTTTAAATCAACACGCAGTGACTGGTTTGGTTTATATGGGTTTAACGTCCCAAAGCGACTATGGCTATGAGAGACACCGTAATGAAGGGCTCCAGAAGTATCGACCACCTGGGGTTCTTTAGAGTGCTCTGACACCGCACAGTACACGGGCCTCAAGAATTTCGCCTTCATCGAAATTTGACCGCTGCGGCCGGGATTGAATTCGCGTCTTTCGGGCCAGCAGCCGAGTGCCATAACCACTCAGCCACCGCGGCGGCTTCGCAGTGACTGCTAAGAGCAATTTTCTAATTGCAGTTCTTGCCCATGCCCTTGTCAAGCAAGGCACTAATGCCGGTTGACCTGCAGTAAATCTAATGTATCCTCAACATGCTGCCTAGTTAGCAAAGTTCTTGTTGTCAAAATTGAACGAAACATTACTTATTTTTTCAGCTAGAAGCGCATGAACTATTGAGTCCAAGGCAAACAACTTAGTGCCTTAGAATAGTGTTCAACGAGGGGCCCACACGCAGACACTTGACTTGCCACTGTTTCCTTATACAAAGTAATACAGAAGTGCATGGCCTGTGCTGTTCATGGTAAGAAATACAAAATATAAATACAAACAAAACTGAAGTGCAAAGAAAAATTAGAGACAAGTTCTGTCATTACACCTTATGTGACACTAGAGAGTACATATTCATAAAGAAATAGTAAAATGGTCATTTTGAAATTTTGCACAATCATGAAATTGTCATGAGCACAGTCATTATGCCTTTTCTTCACACAAAAGGTTTCCAGCGGCTCCAGTGCACTTCAGTTTCTTTTTAGTACAGTGCCTTTAAAAGACAGAAATTGGTCAAGGGCCACAAAATGGTAATAACTGTGTATCACCATTTTCATATCTATGCTTCATTACTTTTTAACACAACCTCCAATATGACCCACATGATTTGCTGCAGGAGCAGGATTCCAGTGTGCACCACTCACATTCAATGAAGGACCTGGCTGCCTTTTCCAAGTGTTATACTAATTTTCACAATGAAGGTGCCGTTGAGCGAGTTTGACAGCAAGCAAAAACATGATTTGAACCTAATAGCATAAGGAAATTTTAAAGTGGTCCGTAACATTATGCTTGTAACAAGACAACTTCAGGTGTAAATACTCATCAAAGTTGCCATCAGATCTCAGCTTTGGTGTGCTCATAAAGGGAAGGTGGGGTGCTTAGTTATAATGACCAATTGTCACGGCTGGTACATTGTGCTACCTACTTCAATGATGAAGGATGTGACAAACTATCCTCCAAAATCTGACATCTGGCATAAAGGCTGAAAAGCAAAAGAAAATGAAGGACCACTAAGACCTGAAATTATTTCCTACTTGAACAGTTATGCACATCATAAAGAAAGCTGACAAACGGCACGAAGTTATACTGGTATTTTGGTCTCAGATGCTCGCTCATTTGAGCCTCAGTATCCTAACTAAAGCAATAAAAAAGACATGACTGTTGAAGGCATCATAAGCTCCTGTAAAGCTCATCAGCAGTGAGAAAAACAAATTCTAACCTTCATAATAATATAAAAGCCAACCAATGAGGCCACTCTGTCAGTCACCAACTAAGAGACAATGTACAAGCTATACACTGTAAATGCACAAACTCTACATGAGAGCAAAGCATGCCCTGCACTTGTGAAACAAATTTGTGTCAATGTAAGATTCTTGGCAACAGTAGGCATCACCATTAATGGCATGTGCTAAAAAGGAAGAGGGCACCTTATGATGTTGTACAATTTAGAATTCAGCCTTTCAGTAAACTATATTTTGTCTAGTACCATGCGCACCGTCAGAGGAGAAGGCAAAAATGAAAGGAAAGCGGCCAGCTGTCATGAGGCCTGCCACAAAAAAACACTGAACTGAAGCGGTGCACAAACAAAAAAGAAGGAATGCACTATGCGATTACAGAACACAAAATAACACAGGAAAACAGGGCCCAACCAATGAATGAAAAGAGAACAACAAAAAGAAGGTAAGCAGTACTGAACACTGCTGCCTCTGCAAATTGAGAGCAGTGAAATAGAAAACACCTAAAAAATAGGTTTCAAGGACTATAAAAATGCAACTTTGGTCACATATTTTTTTAAACGCTGCATTATACATTACAATACACGAATCCCCAAATGGTATTTGCCTATCATTAAATAATTTATAATTCCATTTCCTTCTCTGATGTTGTTTAGGCTCTGATCAGCCAAATGAGGGCTGTGATGCCTAGTTGGCCTTTAGGTCTGCTGAGGCATGGAAAAGGCTACAATATAAATGTTGATATGCAGTTCTAATTCACTACAACACCTAAAACAGCCTGTTTCAAAAGCTGGAATGACAACAAATGCCATAGCAGCAGTTATATTACCAGTTTTCTTGCTTTTGCCATGACCTGAAAACCAACTACACGTCGCAGCCATCGTTCGGTTGATAATACTGAAACAACAAAGAGAAAGACCATTATAAATTATTTACCAGTCATAGAGCAAATATCACGGGGTGGTCCAGGTACAGGTGCGGACAGAAGTAAACAGAGCGTGCCACACAAGAACTGCGTGTCAGCGCCGCCTAGCCAAACCAGACGAGAGCTGGAAATCGCCACGCGCATGTGCAGGCCCGCTTCCGGCGCGACCCTCTCAATGCTCCGCTTGCCTCGCATTCGTCCGGCGTCTGTGTCGTGCTGATGATGATCATGATTGGATGGTCATGCTCTGCGTAGCTAGCGAACATTTCGGAAAACAAAGACCGCTGTCTTGATAAGGCAAATTGCGCGGGGACAGCTCTACCATTAAGCCGCTTCGTTTGAGACAGCTGGAGGCATGTTTGCGCCGCAAACAACCCGCATGTTTCGAACTTTTGCTGCCGCTGGGACTCTGCTGCGTCTCACTCGCAAGCAAACGCGCTCGAAACACTCGGCATATTGCCGCAGTTTTGTGTTAATTTTCTACAGTTATCACTGATGATTCGCCTTGTTCCTTCCAGGCGCTGACGCAGCGCTAGTGTATGCACCCTGCCTGTCTCCCCCGAATCAAACTGCCCCTATAATGGATCCTGCTCTTATCACCACTGAGACAGTGCGCTGCGTATCGCGCTGTCATGTGCGAAGCAGAGCTCATGGTAATCACTTTGCATGCACCTTTGGATCTTAGGATGACTACAAGCACCCGCTGTCTCACCCACATGAATGCCGCGGCAGCAGTGCGTCACTGTTGCGTGCCCCGCGTGCGAAATTCGGCATGTAAGTATCCGTGATCGCCCACTAATCAGAGTATGAGCCACGACAGAACCCAGCAAGTGATCCAAACTCTTCTGTACGAGCTGTATTACTTCACAGCTACCGGTTACATATAGACATTGGTCTGTTTGAGAATATAGGTGTGAAAACCCAACAGCTGCATCCAGCACATTTGGAAGCAGTCACTATCCTTGAGACGCTGGATCGCGCTGCAAAAAGCGCCAAGAGCGGCGGTTTCATCTCCTTTTAAGCTGACCTCCTAGGCGAGGTTCCAATGCAGGAGCACTGTGGTGCAGTACAGACACACAGGGCGCATGCTTTGCCGCTCCGTCGGTTCCTCATAGGAGCAAGCCGAAAATGAACGGTAACTGTATAAAAGATCCCGAAACTGCGGTGGTGGATCGAGTGCTTTTGAGTTTATTCGGTCTATAGCGAGATGGAAATGAATCCCAGAAGCAACTAAAGTTCGAAGGATGCGCGCTATTTGCAATGGAAACGTGCCACAGCTGTCACAGATGAAACGACATAATTAGAGCGTCGCCCCCGTGGGATTTTTGGCTTCAAGGCAGCGGCCTGAGCGCTCCGAAATGCCCGCTCGCTACTAAATGCGCAACCACCTGATCATAACCATCATCAGCGTGACCCTGACTATGGCCGAATGAGAGGCGAGCGGAGCAATGAGAGTTGCGCTGGTAGGGGGCCTGCATATGCGTGTCGCGAATTTGAGCTTGCGTGTGGTTTTGTTAGGCGGCGCTGAAAAGCAGTTCTTTCTTGTGCGGCGCGCTTCGTTTACTTCTGTCCGCGCCTGCACATTAATGTCTAAGGCACTTGAAAAAAGACGCAAGCAAACATCTGGTGTCCATAGTATATGCAGTTTCTTTCAAGCTTTGTTGAACTATGATATCAGGTAGCATGCCGAAAGGCTGAGTCAAACAGGTCACTACAAGCTCCTAATTTCCTGTAAGTGTAACAGTGCAAGTATATTCACTGAACTTGCACAGTGTCATCACCAAGCAAGTGAAATGGCAAAAACAAAATCAGAACTGACCAAGATAATCACAGAGGTAACAATTTATCACAGAGGTAACCAACGTAGGCGTTGCTCAGACAGCCCAAACTGCATGCCTACAACGCTTCGCCGCTGTGCAGCTCAAAGTTTAGCCCCTGTATTTTCCACACAGGACCCATGTAGGCCGAAGGCGGGAATACTATCTCTGCCCACACAAAACCACCGTGGCTCCCTCAAGGCGCTGCACGGGCAGCCCCTAGAGGGGCTGCCCACACTGAACCATGATAGAGCCCGCACTGTTGCCCGCATGTATCTGTGGGCATGCATACAGCCCATACTTAGCCCTTTCATACCCTGTTTAGGATAGAGGCGCGGGGAATATGCGGAAATGACAAATGTGCCCACGCCTAGCCCATGCGGGACCAATGTGGGCGTTGCTCAGACAGCCCAAACTGCATGCCTACAACGCTTCGCCGCTGTGCAGCCCAAAGTTTAGCCCCTGTATTTTCCACACAGGACCCATGTAGGGCGAAGGCGGGAATACTATCTCTCTGCCCACACAAAACCACCGTGGTTCCCTCAAGGCGCTGCAGGGGCAGCCCCAAGAGGGGCTGCCCACACTTCGCGATGATAGAGCCCGCACTGTTGCCCGCATGTTTCTGTGGTAGGACCCAGGTGGGCTGGCCGCTCTTTTTAAGCCCATGCGTAGCTGACGAGGGGCCCACTCAGGCATAAAATGGGCAACCCAAAACTTTTTTTCCAGCATTGAGCCCACGAGGGACCCATGTAGGTTTATTGCGGGCAGCCACCAGCCCTCATTGCCCATGTCGGGCCCGCATGGGCCCGCCACCTTGTGCTACTGGGGTCGTCTACTCTTCGACGACTTGTAAAATCGATGCTCGTGAATCTTGCTAGTTTCGATGTAAAACGATGTATCCCGTTGTTTTGAGCCGGAATACAAGTTTTCGCGCAGTTCTGAGAGAAAAAGTTTACACCTTTCTCCCGTGTCCTCTTCGACGGCTTGTAAAATCGATCCTCGTGAATTTTGCTAGTTTCGATCTAAAACGATGTATCCCGTTGTTTTGAGCCGGAATACATGTTTTCGCGCAGTTAGGAGAGAAAAAGTTTACACCTTTCTCTCGTCTACTCTTCGACGACTTGTAAAATCGATGCTCGTGAATCTTGCTAGTTTCGATCTAAAACAATGTATCCCGTTGTTTTGAGCCGGAATACATGTTTTCGCGCAGTGCTGAGAGAAAAAGTTTACACCTTTCTCTCGTCTACTCTTCGAGGACTTGTAAAATCGATGCTCGTGAAACTTGCTAGTTTCGATCAAAACGATGTATCCCGTTGTTCTGAGCCGGAATACAAGTTTTCGTGCAGTTCTGAGAGAAAATTTCACACCTTTCTCTCGTCTACTCTTCAACGATTTGTGAAATCGATGCTCGTGTATCTTGCTAGTTTCGATCTAAAACAATGTATCCCGTTGTTTTGAGCCGGAATACAAGTTTTCGCGCAATTCTGAGAGAAAAAGTTTACACCTTTCTCTCGTCTACTCTTCGAAGACGTAAATTCGATGCTCGTGAATCTTGCTAGTTTCGATCTAAAACGATGTATCCCGTATTTTTGAGCCGGCATACAAGTTTTCGCGCAGTCCTGAGAGAAAAAGTTTACACCTTTCTCTCGTGTACTCTTCGACGACTTGTAAAACCGATGCTCGTGAATCTTGCTAGTTTCGATCTAAAACGATGTATCCCGGTGTTTTGAGCCGGAATACAAGTTTTCGCGCAGTTCTGGGAGAAAAAGTTTTGAGCTCTCTCTCGTCTACTCTTCCACGACTTGTAAAATTGAAGTGCGTAAATCTCGCTACTTTCAATCTAAAATGATGTATCCCGTTGTTTTGAGCCGGAATACAAGTTTTCGCGCAGTTCTGAGAGAAAAAGTTTACACCTTTCTCTCGTCTACTCTTCGAAGACATAAAATCGGTGCTCGTGAATCTGGCTAGTTTCGATCTAAAACGATGTATCCCGTTGTTTTGAGCCGGAATATATGTTTTCGCGCAGTTAGGAGAGAAAAAGTTTACACCTTTCTCTCGTCTACTCTTCGACGACTTGTAAAATCGATGCTCGTGAATCTTGCTAGTTTCGATCTAAAACAATGTATCCCGTTGTTTTGAGCCGGAATACATGTTTTCGCGCAGTGCTGAGAGAAAAAGTTTACACCTTTCTCTCGTCTACTGTTCGAGAACTTGTAAAATCGATGCTCGTGAAACTTGCTAGTTTCGATCAAAACGATGTATCCCGTTGTTTTGAGCCGGAATACAAGTTTTCGCGCAGTTCTGAGAGAAAAAGTTCACACCTTTCTCTCATCTACTCTTCAACGATTTGTAAAATCGATGCTCGTGTATCTTGCTAGTTTCGATCTAAAACAATGTATCCCGTTGTTTTGAGCCGCAATACAAGTTTTCGCGCAATTCTGAGAGAAAAAGTTTACACCTTTCTCTCGTCTACTCTTCGAGGACTTGTAAAATCGATGCTCGTGAATCTTGCTAGTTTCGATCTAAAACGATGTATCCCGTTGTTGTGAGCCGGAATACAAGTTTTCGCGCAGTTCTGAGAGAAAAAGTTTACACCTTTCTCTCGTGTACTCTTCGACGACTTGTAAAATCGATGCTCGTGAATCTTGCTAGTTTCGATCTAAAACGATGTATCCCGGTGTTTTGAGCCGGAATACAAGTTTTCGGGCAGTTCTGGGAGAAAAAGTTTTCAGCTCTCTCTCGTCTACTCTTCCACGACATGTAAAATCGAAGTGCGTAAATCTCGCTACTTTTGATCTAAAACGATGTATCCCGTTGTTTTGAGCCGGAGTACAAGTTTTCGCGCAGATCTGAGAGAAAAAGTTTACACCTTTCTCTCGTCTACTCTTCGAGGACATGTAAAATCGATGCTCGTGAATCTTGCTAGTTTCGATCTAAAACGATGTATCCCGTTGTTTTGAGCCGGAATACATGTTTTCGCGCAGTTGTGAGAGAAAAAGTTTACACCTTTCTCTCGTCTACTCTTCGACGACTTGTAAAATCGATGCTCGTGAATCTTGCTAGTTTCGATCTAAAACAATGTATCCCGTTGTTTTGAGCCGGAATACAAGTTTTCGCGCAGTGCTGAGAGAAAAAGTTTACACCTTTCTCTCGTCTACTCTTCGAGGACTTGTAAAATCGATGCTCGTGAAACTTGCTAGTTTCGATCAAAACGATGTATCCCGTTGTTTTGAGCCGGAATACAAGTTTTCGCGCAGTTCTGAGAGAAAAAGTTTCACACCTTTCTCTCGTCTACTCTTCAACGATTTGTAAAATCGATGCTCGTGTATCTTGCTAGTTTCGATCTAAAACAATGTATCCCGTTGTTTTGAGCCGGAATACAAGTTTTCGCGCAATTCTGAGAGAAAAAGTTTACACCTTTCTCTCGTCTACTCTTCGAGGACTTGTAAAATCGATGCTCGTGAATCTTGCTAGTTTCGATCTAAAACAATGTATCCCGTTGTTTGTGAGCCGGAATACAAGTTTTCGCGCAGTTCTGAGAGAAAAAGTTTACACCTTTCTCTCGTGTACTCTTCGACGACTTGTAAAATCGATGCTCGTGAATCTTGCTAGTTTCGATCTAAAACGATGTATCCCGGTGTTTTGAGCCGGAATACAAGTTTTCGCGTAGTTCTGAGAGAAAAAGTTTTCAGCTCTCTCTCGTCTGCTCTTTCACGACATGTAAAATCGAAGTCCGTAAATCTTGCTACTTTCGATCTAAAACGATGTATCCCGTTGTTTTGAGCCGAAATACAAGTTTTCGCGCAGTTCTGAGAGAAAAAGTTTACACCTTTCTCTCGTCTACTCTTCGACGACTTGTAAAATCGATGCTCGTGAATTTTGCTAGTTTCGATGTAAAACGATGTATCCCGTTGTTTTGAGCCGGAATACAAGTTTTCGCGCAGTTCTGAGAGAAAAAGTTTACATCTTTCTCCCGTGTCCTCTTCGACGGCTTGTAAAATCGATGCTCGTGAATTTTGCTAGTTTCGATCTAAAACGATGCATCCCGTTGTTTTGAGCCGGAATACAAGTTTTCGCGCAGTTCTGAGGGAAAAAGTTTACACCTTTCTCTCGTATACTCTTGGAAGACTTGTAAAATCGATGCTCGTGAATCTTGCTAGTTTCGATGTAAAACGATGTATCCCGTTGTTTTGAGCCGGAATACAAGTTTTCGCGCAGTTCTGAGAGAAAAAGTTTACATCTTTCTCTCGTCTACTCTTCGACGACTTGTAAAATCGATGCTCGTGAATTTTGCTAGTTTCGATCTAAAACGATGTATCCCGTTGTTTTGAGCCGGAATACATGTTTTCGCGCAGTTAGGAGAGAAAAAGTTTACACCTTTCTCTCGTCTACTCTTCGAGGACTTGTAAAATCGATGCTCGTGAATCTTGCTAGTTTCGATCTAAAACGATGTATCCCGTTGTTTTGAGCCGGAATACAAGTTTTCGCGCAGTTCTGAGAGAAAAAGTTTACACCTTTCTCTCGTCTACTCTTCGACGACTTGTAAAATCGATGCTCGTGAATCTTGCTAGTTTCGATCTAAAACGATGTATCCCGTTGTTTTGAGCCGGAATACAAGTTTTCGCGCAGTTCTGAGAGAAAAAGTTTACACCTTTCTCTCGTCTACTCTTCGAAGACTTGTAAAATTCGATGCTCGTGAATCTTGCTAGTTTCGATCTAAAACGATGTATCCCGTATGTTTTGAGCCGGCATACAAGTTTTCGCGCAGTTCTGAGAGAAAAAGTTTACACCTTTCTCTCGTGTGCTCTTCGACGACTTGTAAAACCGATGCTCGTGAATCTTGCTAGTTTCGATCTAAAACGATGTATCCCGGTGTTTTGAGCCGGAATACAAGTTTTCGCGCCGTTCTGGGAGAAAAAGTTTTGAGCTCTCTCTCGTCTACTCTTCCACGACTTGTAAAATTGAAGTGCGTAAATCTCGCTACTTTCAATCTAAAATGATGTATCCCGTCGTTTTGAGCCGGAATACAAGTTTTCGCGCAGTTCTGAGAGAAAAAGTTTACACCTTTCTCTCGTCTACTCTTCGAAGACATGTAAAATCGATGCTCGTGAATCTGGCTAGTTTCGATCTAAAACGATGTATCCCGTTGTTTTGAGCCGGAATACATGTTTTCGCGCAGTTAGGAGAGAAAAAGTTTACACCTTTCTCTCGTCTACTCTTCGACGACTTGTAAAATCGATGCTCGTGAATCTTGCTAGTTTCGATCTAAAACAATGTATCCCGTTGTTTTGAGCCGGAATACATGTTTTCGCGCAGTGCTGAGAGAAAAAGTTTACACCTTTCTCTCGTCTACTGTTCGACGAACTTGTAAAATCGATGCTCGTGAAACTTGCTAGTTTCGATCTAAAACGATGTATCCCGTTGTTTTGAGCCGGAATACAAGTTTTCGCGCAGTTCTGAGAGAAAAAGTTCACACCTTTCTCTCGTCTACTCTTCGACGACTTGTAAAATCGATGCTCGTGAATCTTGCTAGTTTCGATCTAAAACGATGTATCCCGTTGTTTTGAGCCGGAATACAAGTTTTCGCGCAGTTCTGAGAGAAAAAGTTTACACCTTTCTCTCGTGTACTCTTCGACGACTTGTAAAATCGATGCTCGTGAATCTTGCTAGTTTCGATCTAAAACGATGTATCCCGGTGTTTTGAGCCGGAATACAAGTTTTCGCGCAGTTCTGGGAGAAAAAGTTTACAGCTTTCTCTCGTCTACTCTTCGACGACTTGTAAAATTGAAGTGCGTAAATCTCGCTACTTTCGATCTAAAATGATGTATCCCGTTGTTTTGAGCCGGAATACAAGTTTTCTTGCAATTCTGAGAGAAAAAGTTTACACCTTTCTCTCGTCTACTCTCCGAAGACGTATAATCGATGCTCGTGAAACTTGCTAGTTTCGATCTAAAACGATATATCCCGTATTTTTGAGCCGGCATAGAAGTTTTCGCGCAGTTGTGAGAGAAAAAGTTTAAACCTTTCTCTCGTATACTCTTCGAAGACTTGTAAAATCGATGCTCCTGAATCTTGCTAGTTTCGATCTAAAACGATGTATCCCGTTGTTTTGAGCCGGAATACAAGTTTTCGCGTAGTTCTGAGAGAAAAAGTTTTCAACTCTCTCTCGTCTGCTCTTTCACGACATGTAAAATCGAAGTCCGTAAATCTCGCTACTTTCGATCTAAAACGATGTATCCCGTTGTTTTGAGCCGAAATACAAGTTTTCGCGCAGTTCTGAGAGAAAAAGTTTACACCTTTCTCTCGTCTACTCTTCGACGACTTGTAAAATCGATGCTCGTGAATTTTGCTAGTTTCGATGTAAAACGATGTATCCCGTTGTTTTGAGCCGGAATACAAGTTTTCGCGCAGTTCTGAGAGAAAAACTTTACATCTTTCTCCCGTGTCCTCTTCGACGGCTTGTAAAATCGATGCTCGTGAATTTTGCTAGTTTCGATCTAAAACGATGCATCCCGTTGTTTTTAGCCGGAATACAAGTTTTCGCGCAGTTCTGAGGGAAAAAGTTTACACCTTTCTCTCGTATACTCTTCGAAGACTTGTAAAATCGATGCTCGTGAATCTTGCTAGTTTCGATGTAAAACGATGTATCCCGTTGTTTTGAGCCGGAATACACGTTTTCGCGCAGTTCTGAGAGAAAAAGTTTACATCTTTCTCTCGTCTACTCTTCGACGACTTGTAAAATCGATGCTCGTGAATTTTGCTAGTTTCGATCTAAAACGATGTATCCCGTTGTTTTGAGCCGGAATACATGTTTTCGCGCAGTTAGGAGAGAAAAAGTTTACACCTTTCTCTCGTCTACTCTTCGAGGACTTGTAAAATCGATGCTCGTGAAACTTGCTAGTTTCGATCTAAAACGATGTATCCCGTTGTTTTGAGCCGGAATACAAGTTTTCGCGCAGTTCTGAGAGAAAAAGTTTACATCTTTCTCTCGTCTACTCTTCGACGACTTGTAAAATCGATGCTCGTGAATTTTGCTAGTTTCGATCTAAAACGATGTATCCCGTTGTTTTGAGCCGGAATACAAGTTTTCGCGCAGTTCGGAGAGAAAAAGTTTACACCTTTCTCTCGTCTACTCTTCGAGGACTTGTAAAATCGATGCTCGTGAAACTTGCTAGTTTCGATCTAAAACGATGTATCCCGTTGTTTTGAGCCGGAATACAAGTTTTCGCGCAGTTCTGAGAGAAAAAGTTTACACCTTTCTCTCGTGTACTCTTCGAACGACTTGTAAAATCGATGCTCGTGAATCTTGCTAGTTTCGATCTAAAACAATGTATCCCGTTGTTTTGAGCCGGCAATACAAGTTTTCGCGCAGTTCTGAGAGAAAAAGTTTACACCTTTCTCTCGTCTACTCTTCGACGACTTGTAAAATCGATGCTCGTGAATCTTGCTAGTTTCGATCTAAAACGATGTATCCCGGTGTTTTGAGCCGGAATACAAGTTTTCGCGCAGTTCTGGGAGAAAAAGTTTTCAGCTCTCTCTCGTCTACTCTTCCACGACTTGTAAAATCGAAGTGCGTAAATCTCGCTACTTTCGATCTAAAATGATGTATCCCGTTGTTTTGAGCCGGAATACAAGTTTTCTTGCAATTCTGAGAGAAAAAGTTTACACCTTTCTCTCGTCTACTCTCCGAAGACGTATAATCGATGCTCGTGAAACTTGCTAGTTTCGATCTAAAACGATATATTCCGTATTTTTGAGCCGGCATAGAAGTTTTCGCGCAGTTGTGAGAGAAAAAGTTTACACCTTTCTCTCGTATACTCTTCGAAGACTTGTAAAATCGATGCTCCTGAATCTTGCTAGTTTCGATCTAAAACGATGTATCCCGTTGTTTTGAGCCGGAATACAAGTTTTCGCGCAGTTCTGAGAGAAAAAGTTTACACCTTTCTCTCGTCTACTCTTCGACGACTTGTAAAATCGATGCTCGTGAATCTTGCTAGTTTCGATGTAAAACGATGTATCCCGTTGTTTTGAGCCGGAATACAAGTTTTCGCGCAGTTCTGAGAGAAAAAGTTTACACCTTTCTCTCGTCTACTCTTCGAAGACTTGTAAAATCGATGCTCGTGAATCTTGCTAGTTTCGATGTAAAACGATGTATCCCGTTGTTTTGAGCCGGAATACAAGTTTTCGCGCAGTTCTGAGAGAAAAAGTTTACACCTTTCTCTCGTATACTCTTCGAAGACTTGTAAAATCGATGCTCGTGAATCTTGCTAGTTTCGATGTAAAACGATGTATCCCGTTGTTTTGAGCCGGAATACACGTTTTCGCGCAGTTCTGAGAGAAAAAGTTTACATCTTTCTCTCGTCTACTCTTCGACGACTTGTAAAATCGATGCTCGTGAATCTTGCTAGTTTCGATCTAAAACGATGTATCCCGTTGTTTTGAGCCGGAATACAAGTTTTCGCGCAGTTCTGAGAGAAAAAGTTTACACCTTTCTCTCGTCTACTCTTCGAGGACTTGTAAAATCGATGCTCGTGAAACTTGCTAGTTTCGATCTAAAACGATGTATCCCGTTGTTTTGAGCCGGAATACAAGTTTTCGCGCAGTTCTGAGAGAAAAAGTTTACACCTTTCTCTCGTCTACTCTTCGACGACTTGTAAAATCGATGCTCGTGAATCTTGCTAGTTTCGATCTAAAACGATGTATCCCGTTGTTTTGAGCCGGAATACAAGTTTTCGCGCAGTTCTGAGAGAAAAAGTTTACACCTTTCTCTCGTCTACTCTTCGACGACTTGTAAAATCGATGCTCGTGAATCTTGCTAGTTTCGATCTAAAACGATGTATCCCGTTGTTTTGAGCCGGAATACAAGTTTTCGCGCAGTTCTGAGAGAAAAAGTTTACACCTTTCTCTCGTCTACTCTTCGACGACTTGTAAAATCGATGCTCGTGAATCTTGCTAGTTTCGATCTAAAACGATGTATCCCGTTGTTTTGAGCCGGAATACAAGTTTTCGCGCAGTTCTGAGAGAAAAAGTTTACACCTTTCTCTCGTCTACTCTTCGACGACTTGTAAAATCGATGCTCGTGAATTCTTGCTAGTTTCGATCTAAAACGATGTATCCCGTATGTTTTGAGCCGGCATACAAGTTTTCGCGCAGTTCTGAGAGAAAAAGTTTACACCTTTCTCTCGTGTACTCTTCGACGACTTGTAAAATCGATGCTCGTGAATCTTGCTAGTTTCGATCTAAAACGATGTATCCCGGTGTTTTGAGCCGGAATACAAGTTTTCGCGCAGTTCTGGGAGAAAAAGTTTTCAGCTCTCTCTCGTCTACTCTTCCACGACTTGTAAAATTTAAGTGCGTAAATCTCGCTACTTTCGATCTAAAATGATGTATCCCGTTGTTTTGAGCCGGAATACAAGTTTTCTTGCAATTCTGAGAGAAAAAGTTTACACCTTTCTCTCGTCTACTCTCCGAAGACGTATAATCGATGCTCGTGAAACTTGCTAGTTTCGATCTAAAACGATATATTCCGTATTTTTGAGCCGGCATAGAAGTTTTCGCGCAGTTGTGAGAGAAAAAGTTTAAACCTTTCTCTCGTATACTCTTCGAAGACTTGTAAAATCGATGCTCCTGAATCTTGCTAGTTTCGATCTAAAACGATGTATCCCGTTGTTTTGAGCCGGAATACAAGTTTTCGCGTAGTTCTGAGAGAAAAAGTTTTCAACTCTCTCTCGTCTGCTCTTTCACGACATGTAAAATCGAAGTCCGTAAATCTCGCTACTTTCGATCTAAAACGATGTATCCCGTTGTTTTGAGCCGAAATACAAGTTTTCGCGCAGTTCTGAGAGAAAAAGCTTACACCTTTCTCTCGTCTACTCTTCGACGACTTGTAAAATCGATGCTCGGGAATTTTTCTAGTTTCGATGTAAAACGATGTATCCCGTTGTTTTGAGCCGGAATACAAGTTTTCGCGCAGTTCTGAGGGAAAAAGTTTACACCTTTCTCTCGTATACTCTTCGAAGACTTGTAAAATCGATGCTCGTGAATCTTGCTAGTTTCGATGTAAAACGATGTATCCCGTTGTTTTGAGCCGGAATACACGTTTTCGCGCAGTTCTGAGAGAAAAAGTTTACATCTTTCTCTCGTCTACTCTTCGACGACTTGTAAAATCGATGCTCGTGAATCTTGCTAGTTTCGACCTAAAACGATGTATCCCGTTGTTTTGAGCCGGAATACAAGTTTTCGCACAGTTCTGAGAGAAAATGTTTACACCTTTCTCTCGTCTACTCTTCGAGGACTTGTAAAATCGATGCTCGTGAAACTTGCTAGTTTCGATCAAAACGACGTATCCCGTTGTTTTGAGCCGGAATACAAGTTTTCGCGCAGTTCTGAGAGAAAAAGTTTACACCTTTCTCTCGTCTACTCTTCGAGGACTTGTAAAATCGATGCTCGTGAATCTTGCTAGTTTCGATCTAAAACGATGTATCCCGTTGTTGTGAGCCGGAATACAAGTTTTCGCGCAGTTCTGAGAGAAAAAGTTTACACCTTTCTCTCGTCTACTCTTCGACGACTTGTAAAATCGATGCTCGTGAATCTTGCTAGTCTCGATCTAAAACGATGTATTCCGTTGTTTTGAGCCGGAATACAAGTTTTCGCGCAGTTCTGATGAGAAAAAGTTTACACCTTTCTCTCGTCTACTCTTCGAAGACTTGTAAAATCGATGCTCGTGAATCTTGCTAGTTTCGATCTAAAACGATGTATCCGTTGTTTTGAGCCGGAATACAAGTTTTCGCGCAGTTCTGAGAGAAAAAGTTGACACCTTTCTCTCGTCTACTCTTCGAAGACTTGTAAAAGCGATGCTCGTGATTCTTGCTAGCTTCGATCTAAAACGATGTATCCCGTATGTTTTGAGCCGGCGTACAAGTTTTCGCGCAGTTCTGAGAGAAAAAGCTTACACCTTTCTCTCGTGTACTCTTCGACGACTTGTAAAATCGATGCTCGTGAATCTTGCTAGTTTCGATCTAAAACGATGTATCCCGGTGTTTTGATCCTGAATACAAGTTTTCGCGCAGTTCTGGGAGAAAAAGTTTTCAGCTCTCTCTCGTCTACTCTTCCACGACTTGTAAAATTGAAGTGCGTAAATCTCGCTACTTTCGATCTAAAATGATGTATCCCGTTGTTTTGAGCCGGAATACAAGTTTTCGCGCAGTTCTGAGAGAAAAAGTTTACACCTTTCTCTCGTCTACTCTTCGAAGACATGTAAAATCGGTGCTCGTGAATCTGGCTAGTTTCGATCTAAAACGATGTATCCCGTATTTGTGAGCCGGCATACAAGTTTTCGCGCAGTTCTGAGAGAAAAAGTTTACACCTTTCTCTCGTATCCTCTTCGAAGACTTGTAAAATCGATGCTCGTGAATCTTGCTAGTTTCGATCTAAAACGATGTATCCCGTTGTTTTGAGCCGGAATACAAGTTTTCGCTCAGTTCTGAGAGAAAAAGTTTTCAGCTCTCTCTCGTCTGCTCTTCGACGACATGTAAAATCGAAGCTCGTGAATCTCGCTACTTTCGATCTAAAACGATGTATCCCGTTGTTTTGAGCCGGAATACAAGTTTTCGCGCAGTTCTGAGAGAAAAAGTTTACACCTTTCTCTCGTCTACTCTTCGACGACTTGTAAAATCGATGCTCGTGAATTTTGCTAGTTTCGATGAAAAACGATGTATCCCGTTGTTTTGAGCCGGAATACAAGTTTTCGCGCAGTTCTGAGAGAAAAAGTTTACACCTTTCTCTCGTCTACTCTTCGAGGACTTGTAAAATCGATGCTCGTGAATCTTGCTAGTTTCGATCTAAAACGATGTATCCCGGTGTTTTGAGCCGGAATACAAGTTTTCGCGCAGTTCTGGGAGAAAAAGTTTACAGCTCTCTCTCGTCTACTCTTCCACGACTTGTAAAATTTAAGTGCGTAAATCTCGCTACTTTCGATCTAAAATGATGTATCCCGTTGTTTTGAGCCGGAATACAAGTTTTCTTGCAATTCTGAGAGAAAAAGTTTACACCTTTCTCTCGTCTACTCTCCGAAGACGTATAATCGATGCTCGTGAAACTTGCTAGTTTCGATCTAAAACGATATATTCCGTATTTTTGAGCCGGCATAGAAGTTTTCGCGCAGTTGTGAGAGAAAAAGTTTAAACCTTTCTCTCGTATACTCTTCGAAGACTTGTAAAATCGATGCTCCTGAATCTTGCTAGTTTCGATCTAAAACGATGTATCCCGTTGTTTTGAGCCGGAATACAAGTTTTCGCGTAGTTCTGAGAGAAAAAGTTTTCAACTCTCTCTCGTCTGCTCTTTCACGACATGTAAAATCGAAGTCCGTAAATCTCGCTACTTTCGATCTAAAACGATGTATCCCGTTGTTTTGAGCCGAAATACAAGTTTTCGCGCAGTTCTGAGAGAAAAAGCTTACACCTTTCTCTCGTCTACTCTTCGACGACTTGTAAAATCGATGCTCGGGAATTTTTCTAGTTTCGATGTAAAACGATGTATCCCGTTGTTTTGAGCCGGAATACAAGTTTTCGCGCAGTTCTGAGGGAAAAAGTTTACACCTTTCTCTCGTATACTCTTCGAAGACTTGTAAAATCGATGCTCGTGAATCTTGCTAGTTTCGATGTAAAACGATGTATCCCGTTGTTTTGAGCCGGAATACACGTTTTCGCGCAGTTCTGAGAGAAAAAGTTTACATCTTTCTCTCGTCTACTCTTCGACGACTTGTAAAATCGATGCTCGTGAATCTTGCTAGTTTCGACCTAAAACGATGTATCCCGTTGTTTTGAGCCGGAATACAAGTTTTCGCACAGTTCTGAGAGAAAATGTTTACACCTTTCTCTCGTCTACTCTTCGAGGACTTGTAAAATCGATGCTCGTGAAACTTGCTAGTTTCGATCAAAACGACGTATCCCGTTGTTTTGAGCCGGAATACAAGTTTTCGCGCAGTTCTGAGAGAAAAAGTTTACACCTTTCTCTCGTCTACTCTTCGAGGACTTGTAAAATCGATGCTCGTGAATCTTGCTAGTTTCGATCTAAAACGATGTATCCCGTTGTTGTGAGCCGGAATACAAGTTTTCGCGCAGTTCTGAGAGAAAAAGTTTACACCTTTCTCTCGTCTACTCTTCGACGACTTGTAAAATCGATGCTCGTGAATCTTGCTAGTCTCGATCTAAAACGATGTATTCCGTTGTTTTGAGCCGGAATACAAGTTTTCGTGCAGTTCTATGAGAAAAAGTTTACACCTTTCTCTCGTCTACTCTTCGAAGACTTGTAAAATCGATGCTCGTGAATCTTGCTAGTTTCGATCTAAAACGATGTATCCGTTGTTTTGAGCTGGAATACAAGTTTTCGCGCAGTTCTGAGAGAAAAAGTTGACACCTTTCTCTCGTCTACTCTTCGAAGACGTAAAAGCGATGCTCGTGATTCTTGCTAGCTTCGATCTAAAACGATGTATCCCGTATTTTTGAGCCGGCGTACAAGTTTTCGCGCAGTTCTGAGAGAAAAAGCTTACACCTTTCTCTCGTGTACTCTTCGACGACTTGTAAAATCGATGCTCGTGAATCTTGCTAGTTTCGATCTAAAACGATGTATCCCGGTGTTTTGATCCTGAATACAAGTTTTCGCGCAGTTCTGGGAGAAAAAGTTTTCAGCTCTCTCTCGTCTACTCTTCCACGACTTGTAAAATTGAAGTGCGTAAATCTCGCTACTTTCGATCTAAAATGATGTATCCCGTTGTTTTGAGCCGGAATACAAGTTTTCGCGCAGTTCTGAGAGAAAAAGTTTACACCTTTCTCTCGTCTACTCTTCGAAGACATAAAATCGGTGCTCGTGAATCTGGCTAGTTTCGATCTAAAACGATGTATCCCGTATTTTTGAGCCGGCATACAAGTTTTCGCGCAGTTCTGAGAGAAAAAGTTTAAACCTTTCTCTCGTATCCTCTTCGAAGACTTCTAAAATCGATGCTCGTGAATCTTGCTAGTTTCGATCTAAAACGATGTATCCCGTTGTTTTGAGCCGGAATACAAGTTTTCGCTAGTTCTGAGAGAAAAAGTTTTCAGCTCTCTCTCGTCTGCTCTTTCACGACATGTAAAATCGAAGTCCGTAAATCTCGCTACTTTCGATCTAAAACGATGTATCCCGTTGTTTTGAGCCGAAATACAAGTTTTCGCGCAGTTCTGAGAGAAAAAGTTTACACCTTTCTCTCGTCTACTCTTCGACGACTTGTAAAATCGATGCTCGTGAATTTTGCTAGTTTCGATGAAAAACGATGTATCCCGTTGTTTTGAGCCGGAATACAAGTTTTCGCGCAGTTCTGAGAGAAAAAGTTTACACCTTTCTCTCGTCTACTCTTCGAGGACTTGTAAAATCGATGCTCGTGAATCTTGCTAGTTTCGATCTAAAACGATGTATCTCGTTGTTGTGAGCCGGAATACAAGTTTTCGCGCAGTTCTGAGAGAAAAAGTTTACACCTTTCTCTCGTCTACTCTTCGACGACTTGTAAAATCGATGCTCGTGAATCTTGCTAGTCTCGAGCTAAAACGATGTATTCCGTTGTTTGGAGCCGGAATACAAGTTTTCGTGCAGTTCTGTGAGAAAAAGTTTACACCTTTCTCTCGTCTACTCTTCGAAGACTTGTAAAATCGATGCTCGTGAATCTTGCTAGTTTCGATCTAAAACGATGTATCCGTTGTTTTGAGCTGGAATACAAGTTTTCGCGCAGTTCTGAGAGAAAAAGTTGACACCTTTCTCTCGTCTACTCTCCGAAGACGTATAATCGATGCTCGTGAAACTTGCTAGTTTCGATCTAAAACGATATATTCCGTATTTTTGAGCCGGCATAGAAGTTTTCGCGCAGTTGTGAGAGAAAAAGTTTAAACCTTTCTCTCGTATACTCTTCGAAGACTTGTAAAATCGATGCTCCTGAATCTTGCTAGTTTCGATCTAAAACGATGTATCCCGTTGTTTTGAGCCGGAATACAAGTTTTCGCGTAGTTCTGAGAGAAAAAGTTTTCAACTCTCTCTCGTCTGCTCTTTCACGACATGTAAAATCGAAGTCCGTAAATCTCGCTACTTTCGATCTAAAACGATGTATCCCGTTGTTTTGAGCCGAAATACAAGTTTTCGCGCAGTTCTGAGAGAAAAAGCTTACACCTTTCTCTCGTCTACTCTTCGACGACTTGTAAAATCGATGCTCGGGAATTTTTCTAGTTTCGATGTAAAACGATGTATCCCGTTGTTTTGAGCCGGAATACAAGTTTTCGCGCAGTTCTGAGGGAAAAAGTTTACACCTTTCTCTCGTATACTCTTCGAAGACTTGTAAAATCGATGCTCGTGAATCTTGCTAGTTTCGATGTAAAACGATGTATCCCGTTGTTTTGAGCCGGAATACACGTTTTCGCGCAGTTCTGAGAGAAAAAGTTTACATCTTTCTCTCGTCTACTCTTCGACGACTTGTAAAATCGATGCTCGTGAATCTTGCTAGTTTCGACCTAAAACGATGTATCCCGTTGTTTTGAGCCGGAATACAAGTTTTCGCACAGTTCTGAGAGAAAATGTTTACACCTTTCTCTCGTCTACTCTTCGAGGACTTGTAAAATCGATGCTCGTGAAACTTGCTAGTTTCGATCAAAACGACGTATCCCGTTGTTTTGAGCCGGAATACAAGTTTTCGCGCAGTTCTGAGAGAAAAAGTTTACACCTTTCTCTCGTCTACTCTTCGAGGACTTGTAAAATCGATGCTCGTGAATCTTGCTAGTTTCGATCTAAAACGATGTATCCCGTTGTTGTGAGCCGGAATACAAGTTTTCGCGCAGTTCTGAGAGAAAAAGTTTACACCTTTCTCTCGTCTACTCTTCGACGACTTGTAAAATCGATGCTCGTGAATCTTGCTAGTCTCGATCTAAAACGATGTATTCCGTTGTTTTGAGCCGGAATACAAGTTTTCGTGCAGTTCTATGAGAAAAAGTTTACACCTTTCTCTCGTCTACTCTTCGAAGACTTGTAAAATCGATGCTCGTGAATCTTGCTAGTTTCGATCTAAAACGATGTATCCGTTGTTTTGAGCTGGAATACAAGTTTTCGCGCAGTTCTGAGAGAAAAAGTTGACACCTTTCTCTCGTCTACTCTTCGAAGACGTAAAAGCGATGCTCGTGATTCTTGCTAGCTTCGATCTAAAACGATGTATCCCGTATTTTTGAGCCGGCGTACAAGTTTTCGCGCAGTTCTGAGAGAAAAAGCTTACACCTTTCTCTCGTGTACTCTTCGACGACTTGTAAAATCGATGCTCGTGAATCTTGCTAGTTTCGATCTAAAACGATGTATCCCGGTGTTTTGATCCTGAATACAAGTTTTCGCGCAGTTCTGGGAGAAAAAGTTTTCAGCTCTCTCTCGTCTACTCTTCCACGACTTGTAAAATTGAAGTGCGTAAATCTCGCTACTTTCGATCTAAAATGATGTATCCCGTTGTTTTGAGCCGGAATACAAGTTTTCGCGCAGTTCTGAGAGAAAAAGTTTACACCTTTCTCTCGTCTACTCTTCGAAGACATAAAATCGGTGCTCGTGAATCTGGCTAGTTTCGATCTAAAACGATGTATCCCGTATTTTTGAGCCGGCATACAAGTTTTCGCGCAGTTCTGAGAGAAAAAGTTTAAACCTTTCTCTCGTATCCTCTTCGAAGACTTCTAAAATCGATGCTCGTGAATCTTGCTAGTTTCGATCTAAAACGATGTATCCCGTTGTTTTGAGCCGGAATACAAGTTTTCGCTAGTTCTGAGAGAAAAAGTTTTCAGCTCTCTCTCGTCTGCTCTTTCACGACATGTAAAATCGAAGTCCGTAAATCTCGCTACTTTCGATCTAAAACGATGTATCCCGTTGTTTTGAGCCGAAATACAAGTTTTCGCGCAGTTCTGAGAGAAAAAGTTTACACCTTTCTCTCGTCTACTCTTCGACGACTTGTAAAATCGATGCTCGTGAATTTTGCTAGTTTCGATGAAAAACGATGTATCCCGTTGTTTTGAGCCGGAATACAAGTTTTCGCGCAGTTCTGAGAGAAAAAGTTTACACCTTTCTCTCGTCTACTCTTCGAGGACTTGTAAAATCGATGCTCGTGAATCTTGCTAGTTTCGATCTAAAACGATGTATCTCGTTGTTGTGAGCCGGAATACAAGTTTTCGCGCAGTTCTGAGAGAAAAAGTTTACACCTTTCTCTCGTCTACTCTTCGACGACTTGTAAAATCGATGCTCGTGAATCTTGCTAGTCTCGAGCTAAAACGATGTATTCCGTTGTTTGGAGCCGGAATACAAGTTTTCGTGCAGTTCTGTGAGAAAAAGTTTACACCTTTCTCTCGTCTACTCTTCGAAGACTTGTAAAATCGATGCTCGTGAATCTTGCTAGTTTCGATCTAAAACGATGTATCCGTTGTTTTGAGCTGGAATACAAGTTTTCGCGCAGTTCTGAGAGAAAAAGTTGACACCTTTCTCTCGTCTACTCTTCGAAGACGTAAAAGCGATGCTCGTGATTCTTGCTAGCTTCGATCTAAAACGATGTATCCCGTATTTTTGAGCCGGCATACAAGTTTTCGCGCAGTTCTGAGAGAAAAAGTTTACACCTATCTCTCGTGTACTCTTCGACGACTTGTAAAATCGATGCTCGTGAATCTTGCTAGTTTCGATCTAAAACGATGTATCCCGGTGTTTTGAGCCGGAATACAAGTTTTCGCGCAGTTCTGGGAGAAAACGTTTTCAGCTCTCTCTCGTCTACTCTTCCACGACTTGTAAAATTGAAGTGCGTAAATCTCGCTACTTTCGATCTAAAATGATGTATCTCGTTGTTTTGAGCCGGAATAAAAGTTTTCGCGCAGTTCTGAGAGAAAAAGTTTACACCTTTCTCTCGTCTACTCTTCGACGACTTGTAAAATCGATGCTCGTGAATCTTGCTAGTTTCGATCTAAAACGATGTATTCCGTTGTTTTGAGCCGGAATACAAGTTTTCGTGCAGTTCTGTGAGAAAAAGTTTACACCTTTCTCTCGTCTACTCTTCGAAGACTTGTAAAATCGATGCTCGTGAATCTTGCTAGTTTCGATCTAAAACGATGTATCCGTTGTTTTGAGCTGGAATACAAGTTTTCGCGCAGTTCTGAGAGAAAAAGTTGACACCTTTCTCTCGTCTACTCTTCGAAGACGTAAAATCGATGCTCGTGATTCTTGCTAGTTTCGATCTAAAACGATGTATCCCGTATTTTTGAGCCGGCATACAAGTTTTCGCGCAGTTCTGAGAGAAAAAGTTTACACCTTTCTCTCGTGTACTCTTCGACGACTTGTAAAATCGATGCTCGTGAATCTTGCTAGTTTCGATCTAAAACGATGTATCCCGGTGTTTTGAGCCGGAATACAAGTTTTCGCGAAGTTCTGGGAGAAAAAGTTTTCAGCTCTCTCTCGTCTACTCTTCCACGACTTGTAAAATTGAAGTGCGTAAATCTCGCTACTTTCGATCTAAAATGATGTATCTCGTTGTTTTGAGCCGGAATACAAGTTTTCGCGCAGTTCTGAGAGAAAAAGTTTACACCTTTCTCTCGTCTACTCTTCGACGACTTGTAAAATCGATGCTCGTGAATTTTGCTAGTTTCGATGTAAAACGATGTATCTCGTTGTTTTGAGCCGGAATACAAGTTTTCGCGCAGTTCTGAGAGAAAAAGTTTACATCTTTCTCTCGTGTTCTCTTCGACGGCTTGTAAAATCGATGCTCGTGAATCTTGCTAGTTTCGATCTAAAACGATGTATCCCGTTGTTTTGAGCCGGAATACAAGTTTTCGCGCAGTTCTGAGAGAAAAAGTTTACACCTTTCTCTCGTCTACTCTTCGAGGACTTGTAAAATCGATGCTCGTGAATCTTGCTAGTTTCGATCTAAAACGATGTATCCCGTTGTTTTGAGCCGGAATACAAGTTTTTGCACAGTTCTGAGAGAAAAAGTTTACACCTTTCTCTCGTGTACTCTTCGAGGACTTGTAAAATCGATGCTCGTGAATCTTGCTAGTTTCGATCTATAACGATGTATCCCGTTGTTGTGAGCCGGAATACAAGTTTTCGCACAGTTCTGAGAGAAAAAGTTTACACCTTTCTCTCGTGTACTCTTCGACGACTTGTAAAATCGATGCTCGTGAATCTTGCTAGTTTCGATCTAAAACTATGTATCCCGTTGTTTTTAGCCGGAATACAAGTTTTCGCGCAGTTCTGAGAGAAAAAGTTTACACCTTTCTCTCGTCTACTCTTCGAAGACGTAAAAGCGATGCTCGTGATTCTTGCTAGCTTCGATCTAAAACGATGTATCCCGTATTTTTGAGCCGGCATACAAGTTTTCGCGCAGTTCTGAGAGAAAAAGTTTAAACCTTTCTCTCGTATCCTCTTCGAAGACTTGTAAAATCGATGCTCGTGAATCTTGCTAGTTTCGATCTAAAACGATGTATCCCGTTGTTTTGAGCCGGAATACAAGTTTTCGCTAGTTCTGAGAGAAAAAGTTTTCAGCTCTCTCTCGTCTGCTCTTCCACGACTTGTAAAATTGAAGTGCGTAAATCTCGCTACTTTCGATCTAAAATGATGTATCCCGTTGTTTTGAGCCGGAATACAAGTTTTCGCGCAGTTCTGAGAGAAAAAGTTTACACCTTTCTCTCGTCTACTCTTCGACGACTTGTAAAATCGATGCTCGTGAATCTTGCTAGTTTCGATCTAAAACGATGTATCCCGTTGTTTTGAGCCGGAATACAAGTTTTCGCGCAGTTCTGAGAGAAAAAGTTTACACCTTTCTCTCGTCTACTCTTCGACGGACTTGTAAAATCGATGCTCGTGAATCTTGCTAGTTTCGATCTAAAACGATGTATCCCGTTGTTTTGAGCCGGAATACAAGTTTTCGCGCAGTTCTGGGAGAAAAAGTTTTCAGCTCTCTCTCGTCTACTCTTCCACGACATGTAAAATCGAAGTGCGTAAATCTCGCTACTTTCGATCTAAAACGATGTATCCCGTTGTTGTGAGCCGGAATACAAGTTTTCGCGCAATTCTGAGAGAAAAAGTTTACACCTTTCTCTCGTCTACTCTTCGACGACTTGTAAAATCGATGCTCGTGAATCTTGCTAGTCTCGAGCTAAAACGATGTATTCCGTTGTTTTGAGCCGGAATACAAGTTTTCGTGCAGTTCTGTGAGAAAAAGTTTACACCTTTCTCTCGTCTACTCTTCGAAGACTTGTAAAATCGATGCTCGTGAATCTTGCTAGTTTCGATCTAAAACGATGTATCCGTTGTTTTGAGCTGGAATACAAGTTTTCGCGCAGTTCTGAGAGAAAAAGTTGACACCTTTCTCTCGTCTACTCTTCGAAGACGTAAAAGCGATGCTCGTGATTCTTGCTAGTTTCGATCTAAAACGATGTATCCCGTATTTTTGAGCCGGCATACAAGTTTTCGCGCAGTTCTGAGAGAAAAAGTTTACACCTTTCTCTCGTGTACTCTTCGACGACTTGTAAAATCGATGCTCGTGAATCTTGCTAGTTTCGATCTAAAACGATGTATCCCGGTGTTTTGAGCCGGAATACAAGTTTTCGCGCAGTTCTGGGAGAAAACGTTTTCAGCTCTCTCTCGTCTACTCTTCCACGACTTGTAAAATTGAAGTGCGTAAATCTCGCTACTTTCGATCTAAAATGATGTATCTCGTTGTTTTGAGCCGGAATAAAAGTTTTCGCGCAGTTCTGAGAGAAAAAGTTTACACCTTTCTCTCGTCTACTCTTCGACGACTTGTAAAATCGATGCTCGTGAATCTTGCTAGTTTCGATCTAAAACGATGTATTCCGTTGTTTTGAGCCGGAATACAAGTTTTCGTGCAGTTCTGTGAGAAAAAGTTTACACCTTTCTCTCGTCTACTCTTCGAAGACTTGTAAAATCGATGCTCGTGAATCTTGCTAGTTTCGATCTAAAACGATGTATCCGTTGTTTTGAGCTGGAATACAAGTTTTCGCGCAGTTCTGAGAGAAAAAGTTGACACCTTTCTCTCGTCTACTCTTCGAAGACTGTAAAATCGATGCTCGTGATTCTTGCTAGTTTCGATCTAAAACGATGTATCCCGTATTTTTGAGCCGGCATACAAGTTTTCGCGCAGTTCTGAGAGAAAAAGTTTACACCTTTCTCTCGTGTACTCTTCGACGACTTGTAAAATCGATGCTCGTGAATCTTGCTAGTTTCGATCTAAAACGATGTATCCCGGTGTTTTGAGCCGGAATACAAGTTTTCGCGAAGTTCTGGGAGAAAAAGTTTTCAGCTCTCTCTCGTCTACTCTTCCACGACTTGTAAAATTGAAGTGCGTAAATCTCGCTACTTTCGATCTAAAATGATGTATCTCGTTGTTTTGAGCCGGAATACAAGTTTTCGCGCAGTTCTGAGAGAAAAAGTTTACACCTTTCTCTCGTCTACTCTTCGACGACTTGTAAAATCGATGCTCGTGAATTTTGCTAGTTTCGATGTAAAACGATGTATCTCGTTGTTTTGAGCCGGAATACAAGTTTTCGCGCAGTTCTGAGAGAAAAAGTTTACATCTTTCTCTCGTGTCCTCTTCGACGGCTTGTAAAATCGATGCTCGTGAATCTTGCTAGTTTCGATCTAAAACGATGTATCCCGTTGTTTTTAGCCGGAATACAAGTTTTCGCGCAGTTCTGAGAGAAAAAGTTTACACCTTTCTCTCGTCTACTCTTCGAGGACTTGTAAAATCGATGCTTGTGAATCTTGCTAGTTTCGATCTAAAACGATGTATCCCGTTGTTTTGAGCCGGAATACAAGTTTTCGCGCAGTTCTGAGAGAAAAAGTTTACACCTTTCTCTCGTCTACTCCTCGACGATTTGTAAAATCGATGCTCGTGAATCTTGCTAGTTTCGACCTAAAACGATGTATCCCGTTGTTTCGAGCCGGAATACAAGTTTTTGCACAGTTCTGAGAGAAAAAGTTTACACCTTTCTCTCGTGTACTCTTCGAGGACTTGTAAAATCGATGCTCGTGAATCTTGCTAGTTTCGATCTATAACGATGTATCCCGTTGTTGTGAGCCGGAATACAAGTTTTCGCACAGTTCTGAGAGAAAAAGTTTACACCTTTCTCTCGTGTACTCTTCGACGACTTGTAAAATCGATGCTCGTGAATCTTGCTAGTTTCGATCTAAAACTATGTATCCCGTTGTTTTTAGCCGGAATACAAGTTTTCGCGCAGTTCTGAGAGAAAAAGTTTACACCTTTCTCTCGTCTACTCTTCGAAGACGTAAAAGCGATGCTCGTGATTCTTGCTAGCTTCGATCTAAAACGATGTATCCCGTATTTTTGAGCCGGCATACAAGTTTTCGCGCAGTTCTGAGAGAAAAAGTTTACACCTATCTCTCGTGTACTCTTCGACGACTTGTAAAATCGATGCTCGTGAATCTTGCTAGTTTCGATCTAAAACGATGTATCCCGGTGTTTTGAGCCGGAATACAAGTTTTCGCGCAGTTCTGGGAGAAAACGTTTTCAGCTCTCTCTCGTCTACTCTTCCACGACTTGTAAAATTGAAGTGCGTAAATCTCGCTACTTTCGATCTAAAATGATGTATCTCGTTGTTTTGAGCCGGAATAAAAGTTTTCGCGCAGTTCTGAGAGAAAAAGTTTACACCTTTCTCTCGTCTACTCTTCGACGACTTGTAAAATCGATGCTCGTGAATCTTGCTAGTTTCGATCTAAAACGATGTATCCCGTTGTTTTGAGCCGGAATACAAGTTTTCGCGCAGTTCTGAGAGAAAAAGTTTACACCTTTCTCTCGTCTACTCTTCGAAGACTTGTAAAATCGATGCTCGTGAATCTTGCTAGTTTCGATCTAAAACGATGTATCCGTTGTTTTGAGCTGGAATACAAGTTTTCGCGCAGTTCTGAGAGAAAAAGTTGACACCTTTCTCTCGTCTACTCTTCGAAGACGTAAAATCGATGCTCGTGATTCTTGCTAGTTTCGATCTAAAACGATGTATCCCGTATTTTTGAGCCGGCATACAAGTTTTCGCGCAGTTCTGAGAGAAAAAGTTTACACCTTTCTCTCGTGTACTCTTCGACGACTTGTAAAATCGATGCTCGTGAATCTTGCTAGTTTCGATCTAAAACGATGTATCCCGGTGTTTTGAGCCGGAATACAAGTTTTCGCGCAGTTCTGGGAGAAAAAGTTTTCAGCTCTCTCTCGTCTACTCTTCCACGACTTGTAAAATTGAAGTGCGTAAATCTCGCTACTTTCGATCTAAAATGATGTATCTCGTTGTTTTGAGCCGGAATACAAGTTTTCGCGCAGTTCTGAGAGAAAAAGTTTACACCTTTCTCTCGTCTACTCTTCGACGACTTGTAAAATCGATGCTCGTGAATTTTGCTAGTTTCGATGTAAAACGATGTATCTCGTTGTTTTGAGCCGGAATACAAGTTTTCGCGCAGTTCTGAGAGAAAAAGTTTACATCTTTCTCTCGTGTCCTCTTCGACGGCTTGTAAAATCGATGCTCGTGAATCTTGCTAGTTTCGATCTAAAACGATGTATCCCGTTGTTTTTAGCCGGAATACAAGTTTTCGCGCAGTTCTGAGAGAAAAAGTTTACACCTTTCTCTCGTCTACTCCTCGACGATTTGTAAAATCGATGCTCGTGAATCTTGCTAGTTTCGACCTAAAACGATGTATCCCGTTGTTTCGAGCCGGAATACAAGTTTTTGCACAGTTCTGAGAGAAAAAGTTTACACCTTTCTCTCGTGTACTCTTCGAGGACTTGTAAAATCGATGCTCGTGAATCTTGCTAGTTTCGATCTATAACGATGTATCCCGTTGTTGTGAGCCGGAATACAAGTTTTCGCACAGTTCTGAGAGAAAAAGTTTACACCTTTCTCTCGTGTACTCTTCGACGACTTGTAAAATCGATGCTCGTGAATCTTGCTAGTTTCGATCTAAAACTATGTATCCCGTTGTTTTTAGCCGGAATACAAGTTTTCGCGCAGTTCTGAGAGAAAAAGTTTACACCTTTCTCTCGTCTACTCTTCGAAGACGTAAAAGCGATGCTCGTGATTCTTGCTAGCTTCGATCTAAAACGATGTATCCCGTATTTTTGAGCCGGCATACAAGTTTTCGCGCAGTTCTGAGAGAAAAAGTTTACACCTATCTCTCGTGTACTCTTCGACGACTTGTAAAATCGATGCTCGTGAATCTTGCTAGTTTCGATCTAAAACGATGTATCCCGGTGTTTTGAGCCGGAATACAAGTTTTCGCGCAGTTCTGGGAGAAAACGTTTTCAGCTCTCTCTCGTCTACTCTTCCACGACTTGTAAAATTGAAGTGCGTAAATCTCGCTACTTTCGATCTAAAATGATGTATCTCGTTGTTTTGAGCCGGAATAAAAGTTTTCGCGCAGTTCTGAGAGAAAAAGTTTACACCTTTCTCTCGTCTACTCTTCGACGACTTGTAAAAGCGATGCTCGTGAATCTTGCTAGTTTCGATCTAAAACGATGTATCCCGTTGTTTTGAGCCGGAATACAAGTTTTCGCGCAGTTCTGAGAGAAAAAGTTTACACCTTTCTCTCGTGTACTCTTCGACGACTTGTAAAATCGATGCTCGTGAATCTTGCTAGTTTCGATCTAAAACGATGTATCCCGTTGTTTTGAGCCGGAATACAAGTTTTCGCGCAGTTCTGGGAGAAAACGTTTTCAGCTCTCTCTCGTCTACTCTTCCACGACTTGTAAAATTGAAGTGCGTAAATCTCGCTACTTTCGATCTAAAATGATGTATCTCGTTGTTTTGAGCCGGAATAAAGTTTTCGCGCAGTTCTGAGAGAAAAAGTTTACACCTTTCTCTCGTCTACTCTTCGACGACTTGTAAAATCGATGCTCGTGAATCTTGCTAGTTTCGATCTAAAACGATGTATTCCGTTGTTTTGAGCCGGAATACAAGTTTTCGCGCAGTTCTGTGAGAAAAAGTTTACACCTTTCTCTCGTCTACTCTTCGACGACTTGTAAAATCGATGCTCGTGAATCTTGCTAGTTTCGATCTAAAACGATGTATCCGTTGTTTTGAGCCGGAATACAAGTTTTCGCGCAGTTCTGAGAGAAAAAGTTGACACCTTTCTCTCGTCTACTCTTCGAAGACGTAAAATCGATGCTCGTGATTCTTGCTAGTTTCGATCTAAAACGATGTATCCCGTATTTTTGAGCCGGCATACAAGTTTTCGCGCAGTTCTGAGAGAAAAAGTTTACACCTTTCTCTCGTGTACTCTTCGACGACTTGTAAAATCGATGCTCGTGAATCTTGCTAGTTTCGATCTAAAACGATGTATCCCGGTGTTTTGAGCCGGAATACAAGTTTTCGCGCAGTTCTGGGAGAAAAAGTTTTCAGCTCTCTCTCGTCTACTCTTCCACGACTTGTAAAATTGAAGTGCGTAAATCTCGCTACTTTCGATCTAAAATGATGTATCTCGTTGTTTTGAGCCGGAATACAAGTTTTCGCGCAGTTCTGAGAGAAAAAGTTTACACCTTTCTCTCGTCTACTCTTCGACGACTTGTAAAATCGATGCTCGTGAATTTTGCTAGTTTCGATGTAAAACGATGTATCTCGTTGTTTTGAGCCGGAATACAAGTTTTCGCGCAGTTCTGAGAGAAAAAGTTTACATCTTTCTCTCGTGTCCTCTTCGACGGCTTGTAAAATCGATGCTCGTGAATCTTGCTAGTTTCGATCTAAAACGATGTATCCCGTTGTTTTTAGCCGGAATACAAGTTTTCGCGCAGTTCTGAGAGAAAAAGTTTACACCTTTCTCTCGTCTACTCTTCGAGGACTTGTAAAATCGATGCTCGTGAATCTTGCTAGTTTCGATCTAAAACGATGTATCCCGTTGTTTTGAGCCGGAATACAAGTTTTCGCGCAGTTCTGAGAGAAAAAGTTTACACCTTTCTCTCGTCTACTCTTCGACGGACTTGTAAAATCGATGCTCGTGAATCTTGCTAGTTTCGATCTAAAACGATGTATCCCGTTGTTTTGAGCCGGAATACAAGTTTTCGCGCAGTTCTGAGAGAAAAAGTTTACACCTTTCTCTCGTCTACTCTTCGAGGACTTGTAAAATCGATGCTCGTGAATCTTGCTAGTTTCGATCTAAAACGATGTATCCCGTTGTTTTGAGCCGGAATACAAGTTTTCGCGCAGTTCTGAGAGAAAAAGTTTACACCTTTCTCTCGTCTACTCTTCGACGACTTGTAAAATCGATGCTCGTGAATCTTGCTAGTTTCGATCTAAAACGATGTATCCCGTTGTTTTGAGCCGGAATACAAGTTTTCGCGCAGTTCTGAGAGAAAAAGTTTACACCTTTCTCTCGTGTACTCTTCGACGACTTGTAAAATCGATGCTCGTGAATCTTGCTAGTTTCGATCTAAAACGATGTATCCCGTTGTTTTGAGCCGGAATACAAGTTTTCGCGCAGTTCTGAGAGAAAAAGTTTACACCTTTCTCTCGTGTACTCTTCGACGACTTGTAAAATCGATGCTCGTGAATCTTGCTAGTTTCGATCTAAAACGATGTATCCCGTTGTTTTTAGCCGGAATACAAGTTTTCGCGCAGTTCTGAGAGAAAAAGTTTACACCTTTCTCTCGTCTACTCTTCGAGGACTTGTAAAATCGATGCTCGTGAATCTTGCTAGTTTCGATCTAAAACGATGTATCCCGTTGTTTTGAGCCGGAATACAAGTTTTCGCGCAGTTCTGAGAGAAAAAGTTTACACCTTTCTCTCGTCTACTCCTCGACGACTTGTAAAATCGATGCTCGTGAATCTTGCTAGTTTCGACCTAAAACGATGTATCCCGTTGTTTTGAGCCGGAATACAAGTTTTCGCGCAGTTCTGAGAGAAAAAGTTTACACCTTTCTCTCGTGTACTCTTCGACGACTTGTAAAATCGATGCTCGTGAATCTTGCTAGTTTCGATCTAAAACGATGTATCCCGTTGTTTTGAGCCGGAATACAAGTTTTCGCGCAGTTCTGAGAGAAAAAGTTTACACCTTTCTCTCGTCTACTCTTCGACGACTTGTAAAATCGATGCTCGTGAATCTTGCTAGTTTCGATCTAAAACGATGTATCCCGTTGTTTTGAGCCGGAATACAAGTTTTCGCGCAGTTCTGAGAGAAAAAGTTTACACCTTTCTCTCGTCTACTCTTCGAAGACTTGTAAAATCGATGCTCGTGAATCTTGCTAGTTTCGATCTAAAACGATGTATCCCGTTGTTTTGAGCCGGAATACAAGTTTTCGCGCAGTTCTGAGAGAAAAAGTTTACACCTTTCTCTCGTGTACTCTTCGACGACTTGTAAAATCGATGCTCGTGAATCTTGCTAGTTTCGATCTAAAACGATGTATCCCGTTGTTTTGAGCCGGAATACAAGTTTTCGCGCAGTTCTGAGAGAAAAAGTTTACACCTTTCTCTCGTCTACTCTTCGACGACTTGTAAAATCGATGCTCGTGAATCTTGCTAGTTTCGATCTAAAACGATGTATCCCGTTGTTTTGAGCCGGAATACAAGTTTTCGCGCAGTTCTGAGAGAAAAAGTTTACACCTTTCTCTCGTCTACTCTTCGACGACTTGTAAAATCGATGCTCGTGAATCTTGCTAGTTTCGATCTAAAACGATGTATCCCGTTGTTTTGAGCCGGAATACAAGTTTTCGCGCAGTTCTGAGAGAAAAAGTTTACACCTTTCTCTCGTCTACTCTTCGACGACTTGTAAAATCGATGCTCGTGAATCTTGCTAGTTTCGATCTAAAACGATGTATCTCGTTGTTTTGAGCCGGAATACAAGTTTTCGCGCAGTTCTGAGAGAAAAAGTTTACATCTTTCTCTCGTGTCCTCTTCGACGGCTTGTAAAATCGATGCTCGTGAATCTTGCTAGTTTCGATCTAAAACGATGTATCCCGTTGTTTTTAGCCGGAATACAAGTTTTCGCGCAGTTCTGAGAGAAAAAGTTTACACCTTTCTCTCGTCTACTCTTCGAGGACTTGTAAAATCGATGCTTGTGAATCTTGCTAGTTTCGATCTAAAACGATGTATCCCTTTGTTTTGAGCCGGAATACAAGTTTTCGCGCAGTTCTGAGAGAAAAAGTTTACACCTTTCTCTCGTCTACTCCTCGACGATTTGTAAAATCGATGCTCGTGAATCTTGCTAGTTTCGACCTAAAACGATGTATCCCGTTGTTTCGAGCCGGAATACAAGTTTTTGCACAGTTCTGAGAGAAAAAGTTTACACCTTTCTCTCGTGTACTCTTCGAGGACTTGTAAAATCGATGCTCGTGAATCTTGCTAGTTTCGATCTATAACGATGTATCCCGTTGTTGTGAGCCGGAATACAAGTTTTCGCACAGTTCTGAGAGAAAAAGTTTACACCTTTCTCTCGTGTACTCTTCGACGACTTGTAAAATCGATGCTCGTGAATCTTGCTAGTTTCGATCTAAAACTATGTATCCCGTTGTTTTTAGCCGGAATACAAGTTTTCGCGCAGTTCTGAGAGAAAAAGTTTACACCTTTCTCTCGTCTACTCTTCGAAGACGTAAAATCGATGCTCGTGATTCTTGCTAGTTTCGATCTAAAACGATGTATCCCGTATTTTTGAGCCGGCATACAAGTTTTCGCGCAGTTCTGAGAGAAAAAGTTTACACCTTTCTCTCGTGTACTCTTCGACGACTTGTAAAATCGATGCTCGTGAATCTTGCTAGTTTCGATCTAAAACGATGTATCCCGGTGTTTTGAGCCGGAATACAAGTTTTCGCGCAGTTCTGGGAGAAAAAGTTTTCAGCTCTCTCTCGTCTACTCTTCCACGACTTGTAAAATTGAAGTGCGTAAATCTCGCTACTTTCGATCTAAAATGATGTATCTCGTTGTTTTGAGCCGGAATACAAGTTTTCGCGCAGTTCTGAGAGAAAAAGTTTACACCTTTCTCTCGTCTACTCTTCGACGACTTGTAAAATCGATGCTCGTGAATCTTGCTAGTTTCGATCTAAAACGATGTATCCGTTGTTTTGAGCCGGAATACAAGTTTTCGCGCAGTTCTGAGAGAAAAAGTTTACACCTTTCTCTCGTCTACTCTTCGACGACTTGTAAAATCGATGCTCGTGAATCTTGCTAGTTTCGATCTAAAACGATGTATCCCGTTGTTTTGAGCCGGAATACAAGTTTTCGCGCAGTTCTGAGAGAAAAAGTTTACACCTTTCTCTCGTCTACTCTTCGAGGACTTGTAAAATCGATGCTTGTGAATCTTGCTAGTTTCGATCTAAAACGATGTATCCCGTTGTTTTGAGCCGGAATACAAGTTTTCGCGCAGTTCTGAGAGAAAAAGTTTACACCTTTCTCTCGTCTACTCCTCGACGACTTGTAAAATCGATGCTCGTGAATCTTGCTAGTTTCGATCTAAAACGATGTATCCCGTTGTTTCGAGCCGGAATACAAGTTTTCGCACAGTTCTGAGAGAAAAAGTTTACACCTTTCTCTCGTGTACTCTTCGAGGACTTGTAAAATCGATGCTCGTGAATCTTGCTAGTTTCGATCTATAACGATGTATCCCGTTGTTGTGAGCCGGAATACAAGTTTTCGCACAGTTCTGAGAGAAAAAGTTTACACCTTTCTCTCGTGTACTCTTCGACGACTTGTAAAATCGATGCTCGTGAATCTTGCTAGTTTCGATCTAAAACTATGTATCCCGTTGTTTTTAGCCGGAATACAAGTTTTCGCGCAGTTCTGAGAGAAAAAGTTTACACCTTTCTCTCGTCTACTCTTCGAAGACGTAAAAGCGATGCTCGTGATTCTTGCTAGTTTCGATCTAAAACGATGTATCCCGTATTTTTGAGCCGGCATACAAGTTTTCGCGCAGTTCTGAGAGAAAAAGTTTACACCTTTCTCTCGTGTACTCTTCGACGACTTGTAAAATCGATGCTCGTGAATCTTGCTAGTTTCGATCTAAAACGATGTATCCCGGTGTTTTGAGCCGGAATACAAGTTTTCGCGCAGTTCTGGGAGAAAAAGTTTTCAGCTCTCTCTCGTCTACTCTTCCACGACTTGTAAAATTGAAGTGCGTAAATCTCGCTACTTTCGATCTAAAACGATGTATCCCGTTGTTTTGAGCCGGAATACAAGTTTTCGCGCAGTTCTGAGAGAAAAAGTTTACACCTTTCTCTCGTCTACTCTTCGACGACTTGTAAAATCGATGCTCGTGAATCTTGCTAGTTTCGATCTAAAACGATGTATCCCGTTGTTTTTAGCCGGAATACAAGTTTTCGCGCAGTTCTGAGAGAAAAAGTTTACACCTTTCTCTCGTCTACTCTTCGAAGACGTAAAATCGATGCTCGTGATTCTTGCTAGCTTCGATCTAAAACGATGTATCCCGTATTTTTGAGCCGGCATACAAGTTTTCGCGCAGTTCTGAGAGAAAAAGTTTACACCTTTCTCTCGTGTACTCTTCGACGACTTGTAAAATCGATGCTCGTGAATCTTGCTAGTTTCGATCTAAAACGATGTATCCCGGTGTTTTGAGCCGGAATACAAGTTTTCGCGCAGTTCTGGGAGAAAAAGTTTTCAGCTCTCTCTCGTCTACTCTTCCACGACTTGTAAAATTGAAGTGCGTAAATCTCGCTACTTTCGATCTAAAATGATGTATCTCGTTGTTTTGAGCCGGAATACAAGTTTTCGCGCAGTTCTGAGAGAAAAAGTTTACACCTTTCTCTCGTCTACTCTTCGACGACTTGTAAAATCGATGCTCGTGAATCTTGCTAGTTTCGATCTAAAACGATGTATCCGTTGTTTTGAGCCGGAATACAAGTTTTCGCGCAGTTCTGAGAGAAAAAGTTTACACCTTTCTCTCGTCTACTCTTCGAAGACTTGTAAAATCGATGCTCGTGAATCTTGCTAGTTTCGATCTAAAACGATGTATCCCGTTGTTTTGAGCCGGAATACAAGTTTTCGCGCAGTTCTGAGAGAAAAAGTTTACACCTTTCTCTCGTCTACTCTTCGACGACTTGTAAAATCGATGCTCGTGAATTTTGCTAGTTTCGATGTAAAACGATGTATCTCGTTGTTTTGAGACGGAATACAAGTTTTCGCGCAGTTCTGAGAGAAAAAGTTTACATCTTTCTCTCGTGTCCTCTTCGACGGCTTGTAAAATCGATGCTCGTGAATCTTGCTAGTTTCGATCTAAAACGATGTATCCCGTTGTTTTGAGCCGGAATACAAGTTTTCGCGCAGTTCTGAGAGAAAAAGTTTACACCTTTCTCTCGTGTACTCTTCGACGACTTGTAAAATCGATGCTCGTGAATCTTGCTAGTTTCGATCTAAAACGATGTATCCCGTTGTTTTGAGCCGGAATACAAGTTTTCGCGCAGTTCTGAGAGAAAAAGTTTACAGCTTTCTCTCGTCTACTCTTCGACGACTTGTAAAATCGAAGTGCGTGAATCTTGCTAGTTTCGATCTAAAACGATGTATCCCGTTGTTTTGAGCCGGAATACAAGTTTTCGCGCAGTTCTGAGAGAAAAAGTTTACACCTTTCTCTCGTCTACTCTTCGACGACTTGTAAAATCGATGCTCGTGAATCTTGCTAGTTTCGATCTAAAACGATGTATCCCGTTGTTTGAGCCGGAATACAAGTTTTCGCGCAGTTCTGAGAGAAAAAGTTTACACCTTTCTCTCGTGTACTCTTCGACGGACTTGTAAAATCGATGCTCGTGAATCTTGCTAGTTTCGATCTATAACGATGTATCCCGTTGTTGTGAGCCGGAATACAAGTTTTCGCACAGTTCTGAGAGAAAAAGTTTACACCTTTCTCTCGTGTACTCTTCGACGACTTGTAAAATCGATGCTCGTGAATCTTGCTAGTTTCGATCTAAAACTATGTATCCCGTTGTTTTTAGCCGGAATACAAGTTTTCGCGCAGTTCTGAGAGAAAAAGTTTACACCTTTCTCTCGTCTACTCTTCGAAGACGTAAAAGCGATGCTCGTGATTCTTGCTAGCTTCGATCTAAAACGATGTATCCCGTATTTTTGAGCCGGCATACAAGTTTTCGCGCAGTTCTGAGAGAAAAAGTTTACACCTTTCTCTCGTGTACTCTTCGACGACTTGTAAAATCGATGCTCGTGAATCTTGCTAGTTTCGATCTAAAACGATGTATCCCGGTGTTTTGAGCCGGAATACAAGTTTTCGCGCAGTTCTGGGAGAAAAAGTTTTCAGCTCTCTCTCGTCTACTCTTCCACGACTTGTAAAATTGAAGTGCGTAAATCTCGCTACTTTCGATCTAAAATGATGTATCTCGTTGTTTTGAGCCGGAATACAAGTTTTCGCGCAGTTCTGAGAGAAAAAGTTTACACCTTTCTCTCGTCTACTCTTCGACGACTTGTAAAATCGATGCTCGTGAATTTTGCTAGTTTCGATGTAAAACGATGTATCTCGTTGTTTTGAGCCGGAATACAAGTTTTCGCGCAGTTCTGAGAGAAAAAGTTTACATCTTTCTCTCGTGTCCTCTTCGACGGCTTGTAAAATCGATGCTCGTGAATCTTGCTAGTTTCGATCTAAAACGATGTATCCCGTTGTTTTGAGCCGGAATACAAGTTTTCGCGCAGTTCTGAGAGAAAAAGTTTACACCTTTCTCTCGTGTACTCTTCGACGACTTGTAAAATCGATGCTCGTGAATCTTGCTAGTTTCGATCTAAAACGATGTATCCCGTTGTTTTTAGCCGGAATACAAGTTTTCGCGCAGTTCTGAGAGAAAAAGTTTACACCTTTCTCTCGTCTACTCTTCGAAGACGTAAAATCGATGCTCGTGATTCTTGCTAGTTTCGATCTAAAACGATGTATCCCGTATTTTTGAGCCGGCATACAAGTTTTCGCGCAGTTCTGAGAGAAAAAGTTTACACCTTTCTCTCGTGTACTCTTCGACGACTTGTAAAATCGATGCTCGTGAATCTTGCTAGTTTCGATCTAAAACGATGTATCCCGGTGTTTTGAGCCGGAATACAAGTTTTCGCGCAGTTCTGGGAGAAAAAGTTTTCAGCTCTCTCTCGTCTACTCTTCCACGACTTGTAAAATTGAAGTGCGTAAATCTCGCTACTTTCGATCTAAAATGATGTATCTCGTTGTTTTGAGCCGGAATACAAGTTTTCGCGCAGTTCTGAGAGAAAAAGTTTACACCTTTCTCTCGTCTACTCTTCGACGACTTGTAAAATCGATGCTCGTGAATTCTTGCTAGTTTCGATCTAAAACGATGTATCCCGTTGTTTTGAGCCGGAATACAAGTTTTCGCGCAGTTCTGAGAGAAAAAGTTTACACCTTTCTCTCGTGTACTCTTCGACGACTTGTAAAATCGATGCTCGTGAATCTTGCTAGTTTCGATCTAAAACGATGTATCCCGTTGTTTTGAGCCGGAATACAAGTTTTCGCGCAGTTCTGAGAGAAAAAGTTTACACCTTTCTCTCGTCTACTCTTCGAGGACTTGTAAAATCGATGCTGTGAATCTTGCTAGTTTCGATCTAAAACGATGTATCCCGTTGTTTTGAGCCGGAATACAAGTTTTCGCGCAGTTCTGAGAGAAAAAGTTTACACCTTTCTCTCGTCTACTCTTCGACGACTTGTAAAATCGATGCTCGTGAATCTTGCTAGTTTCGATCTAAAACGATGTATCCGTTGTTTTGAGCCGGAATACAAGTTTTCGCGCAGTTCTGAGAGAAAAAGTTTACACCTTTCTCTCGTCTACTCTTCGACGACTTGTAAAATCGATGCTCGTGAATCTTGCTAGTTTCGATCTAAAACGATGTATCCCGTTGTTTTGAGCCGGAATACAAGTTTTCGCGCAGTTCTGAGAGAAAAAGTTTACACCTTTCTCTCGTCTACTCTTCGAAGACTTGTAAAATCGATGCTCGTGAATCTTGCTAGTTTCGATCTAAAACGATGTATCCCGTTGTTTTGAGCCGGAATACAAGTTTTCGCGCAGTTCTGAGAGAAAAAGTTTACACCTTTCTCTCGTCTACTCTTCGACGACTTGTAAAATCGATGCTCGTGAATCTTGCTAGTTTCGATCTAAAACGATGTATCCCGTTGTTTTGAGCCGGAATACAAGTTTTCGCGCAGTTCTGAGAGAAAAAGTTTACAGCTCTCTCTCGTCTACTCTTCGACGACTTGTAAAATCGAAGCTGCGTGAATCTCGCTACTTTCGATCTAAAACGATGTATCTCGTTGTTTTGAGCCGGAATACAAGTTTTCGCGCAGTTCTGAGAGAAAAAGTTTACACCTTTCTCTCGTCTACTCTTCGACGACTTGTAAAATCGATGCTCGTGAATTTTGCTAGTTTCGATGTAAAACGATGTATCTCGTTGTTTTGAGCCGGAATACAAGTTTTCGCGCAGTTCTGAGAGAAAAAGTTTACATCTTTCTCTCGTGTCCTCTTCGACGGCTTGTAAAATCGATGCTCGTGAATCTTGCTAGTTTCGATCTAAAACGATGTATCCCGTTGTTTTGAGCCGGAATACAAGTTTTCGCGCAGTTCTGAGAGAAAAAGTTTACACCTTTCTCTCGTCTACTCTTCGAGGACTTGTAAAATCGATGCTTGTGAATCTTGCTAGTTTCGATCTAAAACGATGTATCCCTTTGTTTTGAGCCGGAATACAAGTTTTCGCGCAGTTCTGAGAGAAAAAGTTTACACCTTTCTCTCGTCTACTCCTCGACGATTGTAAAATCGATGCTCGTGAATCTTGCTAGTTTCGACCTAAAACGATGTATCCCGTTGTTTCGAGCCGGAATACAAGTTTTTGCACAGTTCTGAGAGAAAAAGTTTACACCTTTCTCTCGTGTACTCTTCGAGGACTTGTAAAATCGATGCTCGTGAATCTTGCTAGTTTCGATCTAAAACGATGTATCCCGTTGTTTTGAGCCGGAATACAAGTTTTCGCGCAGTTCTGAGAGAAAAAGTTTACACCTTTCTCTCGTGTACTCTTCGACGACTTGTAAAATCGATGCTCGTGAATCTTGCTAGTTTCGATCTAAAACGATGTATCCCGTTGTTTTTAGCCGGAATACAAGTTTTCGCGCAGTTCTGAGAGAAAAAGTTTACACCTTTCTCTCGTCTACTCTTCGAGGACTTGTAAAATCGATGCTCGTGAATCTTGCTAGTTTCGATCTAAAACGATGTATCCCGTTGTTTTGAGCCGGAATACAAGTTTTCGCGCAGTTCTGAGAGAAAAAGTTTACACCTTTCTCTCGTCTACTCTTCGACGACTTGTAAAATCGATGCTCGTGAATCTTGCTAGTTTCGATCTAAAACGATGTATCCCGTTGTTTTGAGCCGGAATACAAGTTTTCGCGCAGTTCTGAGAGAAAAAGTTTACACCTTTCTCTCGTGTACTCTTCGACGACTTGTAAAATCGATGCTCGTGAATCTTGCTAGTTTCGATCTAAAACGATGTATCCCGGTGTTTTGAGCCGGAATACAAGTTTTCGCGCAGTTCTGAGAGAAAAAGTTTACACCTTTCTCTCGTCTACTCTTCGACGACTTGTAAAATCGATGCTCGTGAATCTTGCTAGTTTCGATCTAAAACGATGTATCCCGTTGTTTTGAGCCGGAATACAAGTTTTCGCGCAGTTCTGAGAGAAAAAGTTTACACCTTTCTCTCGTCTACTCTTCGACGACTTGTAAAATCGATGCTCGTGAATCTTGCTAGTTTCGATCTAAAACGATGTATCCCGTTGTTTTGAGCCGGAATACAAGTTTTCGCGCAGTTCTGAGAGAAAAAGTTTACACCTTTCTCTCGTCTACTCTTCGACGACTTGTAAAATCGATGCTCGTGAATCTTGCTAGTTTCGATCTAAAACGATGTATCCCGTTGTTTTGAGCCGGAATACAAGTTTTCGCGCAGTTCTGAGAGAAAAAGTTTACACCTTTCTCTCGTCTACTCTTCGACGACTTGTAAAATCGATGCTCGTGAATCTTGCTAGTTTCGATCTAAAACGATGTATCCCGTTGTTTTGAGCCGGAATACAAGTTTTCGCGCAGTTCTGAGAGAAAAAGTTTACACCTTTCTCTCGTGTACTCTTCGACGACTTGTAAAATCGATGCTCGTGAATCTTGCTAGTTTCGATCTAAAACGATGTATCCCGTTGTTTTGAGCCGGAATACAAGTTTTCGCGCAGTTCTGAGAGAAAAAGTTTACACCTTTCTCTCGTCTACTCTTCGACGACTTGTAAAATCGATGCTCGTGAATCTTGCTAGTTTCGATCTAAAACGATGTATCCGTTGTTTTGAGCCGGAATACAAGTTTTCGCGCAGTTCTGAGAGAAAAAGTTTACACCTTTCTCTCGTCTACTCTTCGACGACTTGTAAAATCGATGCTCGTGAATCTTGCTAGTTTCGATCTAAAACGATGTATCCCGTTGTTTTGAGCCGGAATACAAGTTTTCGCGCAGTTCTGAGAGAAAAAGTTTACACCTTTCTCTCGTCTACTCTTCGACGACTTGTAAAATCGATGCTCGTGAATCTTGCTAGTTTCGATCTAAAACGATGTATCCCGTTGTTTTGAGCCGGAATACAAGTTTTCGCGCAGTTCTGAGAGAAAAAGTTTACACCTTTCTCTCGTCTACTCTTCGAGGACTTGTAAAATCGATGCTCGTGAATCTTGCTAGTTTCGATCTAAAACGATGTATCCCGTTGTTTTGAGCCGGAATACAAGTTTTCGCGCAGTTCTGAGAGAAAAAGTTTACACCTTTCTCTCGTCTACTCTTCGACGACTTGTAAAATCGATGCTCGTGAATCTTGCTAGTTTCGACCTAAAACGATGTATCCCGTTGTTTTGAGCCGGAATACAAGTTTTCGCGCAGTTCTGAGAGAAAAAGTTTACACCTTTCTCTCGTGTACTCTTCGACGACTTGTAAAATCGATGCTCGTGAATCTTGCTAGTTTCGATCTAAAACGATGTATCCCGTTGTTTTGAGCCGGAATACAAGTTTTCGCGCAGTTCTGAGAGAAAAAGTTTACACCTTTCTCTCGTCTACTCTTCGAAGACTTGTAAAATCGATGCTCGTGAATCTTGCTAGTTTCGATCTAAAACGATGTATCCCGTTGTTTTGAGCCGGAATACAAGTTTTCGCGCAGTTCTGAGAGAAAAAGTTTACACCTTTCTCTCGTCTACTCTTCGACGACTTGTAAAATCGATGCTCGTGAATCTTGCTAGTTTCGATCTAAAACGATGTATCCCGTTGTTTTGAGCCGGAATACAAGTTTTCGCGCAGTTCTGAGAGAAAAAGTTTACACCTTTCTCTCGTGTACTCTTCGACGACTTGTAAAATCGATGCTCGTGAATCTTGCTAGTTTCGATCTAAAACGATGTATCCCGTTGTTTTGAGCCGGAATACAAGTTTTCGCGCAGTTCTGAGAGAAAAAGTTTACACCTTTCTCTCGTCTACTCTTCGACGACTTGTAAAATCGATGCTGCGTGAATCTCGCTAGTTTCGATCTAAAACGATGTATCCCGTTGTTTTGAGCCGGAATACAAGTTTTCGCGCAGTTCTGAGAGAAAAAGTTTACACCTTTCTCTCGTCTACTCTTCGACGACTTGTAAAATCGATGCTCGTGAATCTTGCTAGTTTCGATCTAAAACGATGTATCCCGTTGTTTTGAGCCGGAATACAAGTTTTCGCGCAGTTCTGAGAGAAAAAGTTTACACCTTTCTCTCGTCTACTCTTCGACGACTTGTAAAATCGATGCTCGTGAATCTTGCTAGTTTCGATCTAAAACGATGTATCCCGTATGTTTTGAGCCGGCATACAAGTTTTCGCGCAGTTCTGAGAGAAAAAGTTTACACCTTTCTCTCGTGTACTCTTCGACGACTTGTAAAATCGATGCTCGTGAATCTTGCTAGTTTCGATCTAAAACGATGTATCCCGTTGTTTTGAGCCGGAATACAAGTTTTCGCGCAGTTCTGAGAGAAAAAGTTTACACCTTTCTCTCGTCTACTCTTCGACGACTTGTAAAATCGATGCTCGTGAATCTTGCTAGTTTCGATCTAAAACGATGTATCCCGTTGTTTTGAGCCGGAATACAAGTTTTCGCGCAGTTCTGAGAGAAAAAGTTTACACCTTTCTCTCGTGTACTCTTCGAGGACTTGTAAAATCGATGCTCGTGAATCTTGCTAGTTTCGATCTAAAACGATGTATCCCGTTGTTTTGAGCCGGAATACAAGTTTTCGCGCAGTTCTGAGAGAAAAAGTTTACACCTTTCTCTCGTCTACTCTTCGACGACTTGTAAAATCGATGCTCGTGAATCTTGCTAGTTTCGATCTAAAACGATGTATCCCGTTGTTTTGAGCCGGAATACAAGTTTTCGCGCAGTTCTGAGAGAAAAAGTTTACACCTTTCTCTCGTCTACTCTTCGAAGACGTAAAATCGATGCTCGTGAATCTTGCTAGTTTCGATCTAAAACGATGTATCCCGTATTTTTGAGCCGGCATACAAGTTTTCGCGCAGTTCTGAGAGAAAAAGTTTACACCTTTCTCTCGTCTACTCTTCGACGACTTGTAAAATCGATGCTCGTGAATCTTGCTAGTTTCGATCTAAAACGATGTATCCCGTTGTTTTGAGCCGGAATACAAGTTTTCGCGCAGTTCTGAGAGAAAAAGTTTACACCTTTCTCTCGTCTACTCTTCGAAGACTTGTAAAATCGATGCTCGTGAATCTTGCTAGTTTCGATCTAAAACGATGTATCCGTTGTTTTGAGCCGGAATACAAGTTTTCGCGCAGTTCTGAGAGAAAAAGTTTACACCTTTCTCTCGTCTACTCTTCGACGACTTGTAAAATCGATGCTCGTGAATCTTGCTAGTTTCGATCTAAAACGATGTATCCCGTTGTTTTGAGCCGGAATACAAGTTTTCGCGCAGTTCTGAGAGAAAAAGTTTACACCTTTCTCTCGTCTACTCTTCGACGACTTGTAAAATCGATGCTCGTGAATCTTGCTAGTTTCGATCTAAAACGATGTATCCCGTTGTTTTGAGCCGGAATACAAGTTTTCGCGCAGTTCTGAGAGAAAAAGTTTACACCTTTCTCTCGTCTACTCTTCGAGGACTTGTAAAATCGATGCTCGTGAAATCTTGCTAGTTTCGATCTAAAACGATGTATCCCGTTGTTTTGAGCCGGAATACAAGTTTTCGCGCAGTTCTGAGAGAAAAAGTTTACACCTTTCTCTCGTCTACTCTTCGACGACTTGTAAAATCGATGCTCGTGAATCTTGCTAGTTTCGATCTAAAACGATGTATTCCGTTGTTTTGAGCCGGAATACAAGTTTTCGCGCAGTTCTGAGAGAAAAAGTTTACACCTTTCTCTCGTCTACTCTTCGACGACTTGTAAAATCGATGCTCGTGAATCTTGCTAGTTTCGATCTAAAACGATGTATCCCGTTGTTTTGAGCCGGAATACAAGTTTTCGCGCAGTTCTGAGAGAAAAAGTTTACACCTTTCTCTCGTCTACTCTTCGACGACTTGTAAAATCGATGCTCGTGAATCTTGCTAGTTTCGATCTAAAACGATGTATCCCGTTGTTTTGAGCCGGAATACAAGTTTTCGCGCAGTTCTGAGAGAAAAAGTTTACACCTTTCTCTCGTCTACTCTTCGAGGACTTGTAAAATCGATGCTGTGAATCTTGCTAGTTTCGATCTAAAACGATGTATCCCGTTGTTTTGAGCCGGAATACAAGTTTTCGCGCAGTTCTGAGAGAAAAAGTTTACACCTTTCTCTCGTCTACTCTTCGAAGACTTGTAAAATCGATGCTCGTGAATCTTGCTAGTTTCGATCTAAAACGATGTATCCCGTTGTTTTGAGCCGGAATACAAGTTTTCGCGCAGTTCTGAGAGAAAAAGTTTACACCTTTCTCTCGTCTACTCTTCGAAGACTGTAAAATCGATGCTCGTGAATCTTGCTAGTTTCGATCTAAAACGATGTATCCCGTTGTTTTGAGCCGGAATACAAGTTTTCGCGCAGTTCTGAGAGAAAAAGTTTACACCTTTCTCTCGTCTACTCTTCGACGACTTGTAAAATCGATGCTCGTGAATCTTGCTAGTTTCGATCTAAAACGATGTATCCCGTTGTTTTGAGCCGGAATACAAGTTTTCGCGCAGTTCTGAGAGAAAAAGTTTACACCTTTCTCTCGTCTACTCTTCGACGACTTGTAAAATCGATGCTCGTGAATCTTGCTAGTTTCGATCTAAAACGATGTATCCCGTTGTTTTGAGCCGGAATACAAGTTTTCGCGCAGTTCTGAGAGAAAAAGTTTACACCTTTCTCTCGTCTACTCTTCGACGACTTGTAAAATCGATGCTCGTGAATCTTGCTAGTTTCGATCTAAAACGATGTATCCCGTTGTTTTGAGCCGGAATACAAGTTTTCGCGCAGTTCTGAGAGAAAAAGTTTACACCTTTCTCTCGTCTACTCTTCGAAGACTTGTAAAATCGATGCTCGTGAATCTTGCTAGTTTCGATCTAAAACGATGTATCCCGTTGTTTTGAGCCGGAATACAAGTTTTCGCGCAGTTCTGAGAGAAAAAGTTTACACCTTTCTCTCGTCTACTCTTCGACGACTTGTAAAATCGATGCTCGTGAATCTTGCTAGTTTCGATCTAAAACGATGTATCCCGTTGTTTTGAGCCGGAATACAAGTTTTCGCGCAGTTCTGAGAGAAAAAGTTTACACCTTTCTCTCGTCTACTCTTCGACGACTTGTAAAATCGATGCTCGTGAATCTTGCTAGTTTCGATCTAAAACGATGTATCCCGTTGTTTTGAGCCGGAATACAAGTTTTCGCGCAGTTCTGAGAGAAAAAGTTTACACCTTTCTCTCGTCTACTCTTCGACGACTGTAAAATCGATGCTCGTGAATCTTGCTAGTTTCGATCTAAAACGATGTATCCCGTTGTTTTGAGCCGGAATACAAGTTTTCGCGCAGTTCTGAGAGAAAAAGTTTACACCTTTCTCTCGTCTACTCTTCGACGACTTGTAAAATCGATGCTCGTGAATCTTGCTAGTTTCGATCTAAAACGATGTATCCCGTTGTTTTGAGCCGGAATACAAGTTTTCGCGCAGTTCTGAGAGAAAAAGTTTACACCTTTCTCTCGTCTACTCTTCGAAGACGTAAAATCGATGCTCGTGAATCTTGCTAGTTTCGATCTAAAACGATGTATCCCGTTGTTTTGAGCCGGAATACAAGTTTTCGCGCAGTTCTGAGAGAAAAAGTTTACACCTTTCTCTCGTCTACTCTTCGACGACTTGTAAAATCGATGCTCGTGAATCTTGCTAGTTTCGATCTAAAACGATGTATCCCGTTGTTTTGAGCCGGAATACAAGTTTTCGCGCAGTTCTGAGAGAAAAAGTTTACACCTTTCTCTCGTGTACTCTTCGACGACTTGTAAAATCGATGCTCGTGAATCTTGCTAGTTTCGATCTAAAACGATGTATCCCGTTGTTTTGAGCCGGAATACAAGTTTTCGCGCAGTTCTGAGAGAAAAAGTTTACACCTTTCTCTCGTCTACTCTTCGAAGACGTAAAATCGATGCTCGTGAATCTTGCTAGTTTCGATCTAAAACGATGTATCCCGTATTTTTGAGCCGGCATACAAGTTTTCGCGCAGTTCTGAGAGAAAAAGTTTACACCTTTCTCTCGTGTACTCTTCGACGACTTGTAAAATCGATGCTCGTGAATCTTGCTAGTTTCGATCTAAAACGATGTATCCGTTGTTTTGAGCCGGAATACAAGTTTTCGCGCAGTTCTGAGAGAAAAAGTTTTCAGCTTCTCTCGTCTACTCTTCGACGACTTGTAAAATCGAAGTGCGTAAATCTCGCTACTTTCGATCTAAAACGATGTATCCCGTTGTTTTGAGCCGGAATACAAGTTTTCGCGCAGTTCTGAGAGAAAAAGTTTACACCTTTCTCTCGTCTACTCTTCGACGACTTGTAAAATCGATGCTCGTGAATTTTGCTAGTTTCGATCTAAAACGATGTATCCCGTTGTTTTGAGCCGGAATACAAGTTTTCGCGCAGTTCTGAGAGAAAAAGTTTACACCTTTCTCTCGTCTCCTCTTCGACGACTTGTAAAATCGATGCTCGTGAATCTTGCTAGTTTCGATCTAAAACGATGTATCCCGTTGTTTTGAGCCGGAATACAAGTTTTCGCGCAGTTCTGAGAGAAAAAGTTTTCAGCTCTCTCTCGTCTACTCTTCGACGACATGTAAAATCGAATGCCGTGAATCTCTGCTAGTTTCGATCTAAAACGATGTATCCCGTTGTTTTGAGCCGGAATACAAGTTTTCGCGCAGTTCTGAGAGAAAAAGTTTACACCTTTCTCTCGTGTACTCTTCGACGACTTGTAAAATCGATGCTCGTGAATCTTGCTAGTTTCGATCTAAAACGATGTATCCCGTTGTTTTGAGCCGGAATACAAGTTTTCGCGCAGTTCTGAGAGAAAAAGTTTACACCTTTCTCTCGTCTACTCTTCGAAGACGTAAAATCGATGCTCGTGATTCTTGCTAGTTTCGATCTAAAACGATGTATCCCGTATTTTTGAGCCGGCATACAAGTTTTCGCGCAGTTCTGAGAGAAAAAGTTTACACCTTTCTCTCGTGTACTCTTCGACGACTTGTAAAATCGATGCTCGTGAATCTTGCTAGTTTCGATCTAAAACGATGTATCCCGGTGTTTTGAGCCGGAATACAAGTTTTCGCGCAGTTCTGAGAGAAAAAGTTTTCAGCTCTCTCTCGTCTACTCTTCCACGACTTGTAAAATCGAAGTGCGTAAATCTCGCTACTTTCGATCTAAAACGATGTATCCCGTTGTTTTGAGCCGGAATACAAGTTTTCGCGCAGTTCTGAGAGAAAAAGTTTACACCTTTCTCTCGTCTACTCTTCGACGACTTGTAAAATCGATGCTCGTGAATTTTGCTAGTTTCGATCTAAAACGATGTATCCCGTTGTTTTGAGCCGGAATACAAGTTTTCGCGCAGTTCTGAGAGAAAAAGTTTACACCTTTCTCTCGTCTACTCTTCGACGACTTGTAAAATCGATGCTCGTGAATCTTGCTAGTTTCGATCTAAAACGATGTATCCCGTTGTTTTGAGCCGGAATACAAGTTTTCGCGCAGTTCTGAGAGAAAAAGTTTACACCTTTCTCTCGTCTACTCTTCGACGACTTGTAAAATCGATGCTCGTGAATCTTGCTAGTTTCGATCTAAAACGATGTATCCGTTGTTTTGAGCCGGAATACAAGTTTTCGCGCAGTTCTGAGAGAAAAAGTTTACACCTTTCTCTCGTCTACTCTTCGACGACTTGTAAAATCGATGCTCGTGAATCTTGCTAGTTTCGATCTAAAACGATGTATCCCGTTGTTTTGAGCCGGAATACAAGTTTTCGCGCAGTTCTGAGAGAAAAAGTTTACACCTTTCTCTCGTCTACTCTTCGAAGACGTAAAATCGATGCTCGTGAATCTTGCTAGTTTCGATCTAAAACGATGTATCCCGTATTTTTGAGCCGGCATACAAGTTTTCGCGCAGTTCTGAGAGAAAAAGTTTACACCTTTCTCTCGTCTACTCTTCGACGACTTGTAAAATCGATGCTGCGTGAATCTTGCTAGTTTCGATCTAAAACGATGTATCCCGTTGTTTTGAGCCGGAATACAAGTTTTCGCGCAGTTCTGAGAGAAAAAGTTTACACCTTTCTCTCGTCTACTCTTCGACGACTGTAAAATCGATGCTCGTGAATCTTGCTAGTTTCGATCTAAAACGATGTATCCGTTGTTTTGAGCCGGAATACAAGTTTTCGCGCAGTTCTGAGAGAAAAAGTTTACACCTTTCTCTCGTCTACTCTTCGACGACATGTAAAATCGATGCTCGTGAATCTTGCTAGTTTCGATCTAAAACGATGTATCCCGTTGTTTTGAGCCGGAATACAAGTTTTCGTGCAGTTCTGTGAGAAAAAGTTTACACCTTTCTCTCGTCTACTCTTCGAAGACTTGTAAAATCGATGCTCGTGAATCTTGCTAGTTTCGATCTAAAACGATGTATCCGTTGTTTTGAGCTGGAATACAAGTTTTCGCGCAGTTCTGAGAGAAAAAGTTGACACCTTTCTCTCGTCTACTCTTCGAAGACTGTAAAATCGATGCTCGTGATTCTTGCTAGCTTCGATCTAAAACGATGTATCCCGTATGTTTTGAGCCGGCATACAAGTTTTCGCGCAGTTCTGAGAGAAAAAGTTTACACCTTTCTCTCGTGTACTCTTCGACGACTTGTAAAATCGATGCTCGTGAATCTTGCTAGTTTCGATCTAAAACGATGTATCCCGTTGTTTTGAGCCGGAATACAAGTTTTCGCGCAGTTCTGAGAGAAAAAGTTTTCAGCTCTCTCTCGTCTACTCTTCGACAGACTTGTAAAATCGAAGCTGCGTGAATCTCGCTAGTTTCGATCTAAAACGATGTATCCCGTTGTTTTGAGCCGGAATACAAGTTTTCGCGCAGTTCTGAGAGAAAAAGTTTACATCTTTCTCTCGTCTACTCTTCGACGACTTGTAAAATCGATGCTCGTGAATCTTGCTAGTTTCGATCTAAAACGATGTATCCCGTTGTTTTGAGCCGGAATACAAGTTTTCGCGCAGTTCTGAGAGAAAAAGTTTACACCTTTCTCTCGTGTACTCTTCGACGGACTTGTAAAATCGATGCTCGTGAATCTTGCTAGTTTCGATCTAAAACGATGTATCCGTTGTTTTGAGCCGGAATACAAGTTTTCGCGCAGTTCTGAGAGAAAAAGTTTACACCTTTCTCTCGTCTACTCTTCGACGACTTGTAAAATCGATGCTCGTGAATCTTGCTAGTTTCGATCTAAAACGATGTATCCGTTGTTTTGAGCCGGAATACAAGTTTTCGCGCAGTTCTGAGAGAAAAAGTTTACACCTTTCTCTCGTCTACTCTTCGACGACTTGTAAAATCGATGCTCGTGAATCTTGCTAGTTTCGATCTAAAACGATGTATCCCGTTGTTTTGAGCCGGAATACAAGTTTTCGCGCAGTTCTGAGAGAAAAAGTTTACACCTTTCTCTCGTCTACTCTTCGAAGACGTAAAATCGATGCTCGTGAATCTTGCTAGTTTCGATCTAAAACGATGTATCCCGTATTTTTGAGCCGGCATACAAGTTTTCGCGCAGTTCTGAGAGAAAAAGTTTACACCTTTCTCTCGTCTACTCTTCGACGACTTGTAAAATCGATGCTCGTGAATCTTGCTAGTTTCGATCTAAAACGATGTATCCCGTTGTTTTGAGCCGGAATACAAGTTTTCGCGCAGTTCTGAGAGAAAAAGTTTACACCTTTCTCTCGTCTACTCTTCGACGACTTGTAAAATCGATGCTCGTGAATCTTGCTAGTTTCGATCTAAAACGATGTATCCCGTTGTTTTGAGCCGGAATACAAGTTTTCGCGCAGTTCTGAGAGAAAAAGTTTACACCTTTCTCTCGTCTACTCTTCGACGACTTGTAAAATCGATGCTCGTGAATCTTGCTAGTTTCGATCTAAAACGATGTATCCCGTTGTTTTGAGCCGGAATACAAGTTTTCGCGCAGTTCTGAGAGAAAAAGTTTACACCTTTCTCTCGTCTACTCTTCGAAGACTGTAAAATCGATGCTCGTGAATCTTGCTAGTTTCGATCTAAAACGATGTATTCCGTTGTTTTGAGCCGGAATACAAGTTTTCGCGCAGTTCTGAGAGAAAAAGTTTACACCTTTCTCTCGTCTACTCTTCGACGACTTGTAAAATCGATGCTGCGTGAATCTTGCTAGTTTCGATCTAAAACGATGTATCCCGTTGTTTTGAGCCGGAATACAAGTTTTCGCGCAGTTCTGAGAGAAAAAGTTTACACCTTTCTCTCGTCTACTCTTCGAAGACGTAAAATCGATGCTCGTGAATCTTGCTAGTTTCGATCTAAAACGATGTATCCCGTTGTTTTGAGCCGGAATACAAGTTTTCGCGCAGTTCTGAGAGAAAAAGTTTACACCTTTCTCTCGTCTACTCTTCGACGACTTGTAAAATCGATGCTCGTGAATCTTGCTAGTTTCGATCTAAAACGATGTATCCCGTTGTTTTGAGCCGGAATACAAGTTTTCGCGCAGTTCTGAGAGAAAAAGTTTACACCTTTCTCTCGTGTACTCTTCGACGACTTGTAAAATCGATGCTCGTGAATCTTGCTAGTTTCGATCTAAAACGATGTATCCCGTTGTTTTGAGCCGGAATACAAGTTTTCGCGCAGTTCTGAGAGAAAAAGTTTACACCTTTCTCTCGTCTACTCTTCGAAGACGTAAAATCGATGCTCGTGAATCTTGCTAGTTTCGATCTAAAACGATGTATCCCGTATGTTTTGAGCCGGCATACAAGTTTTCGCGCAGTTCTGAGAGAAAAAGTTTACACCTTTCTCTCGTCTACTCTTCGACGACTTGTAAAATCGATGCTCGTGAATCTTGCTAGTTTCGATCTAAAACGATGTATCCCGTTGTTTTGAGCCGGAATACAAGTTTTCGCGCAGTTCTGAGAGAAAAAGTTTACACCTTTCTCTCGTGTACTCTTCGACGACTTGTAAAATCGATGCTCGTGAATCTTGCTAGTTTCGATCTAAAACGATGTATCCCGTTGTTTTGAGCCGGAATACAAGTTTTCGCGCAGTTCTGAGAGAAAAAGTTTACACCTTTCTCTCGTCTACTCTTCGACGACTTGTAAAATCGATGCTGCGTGAATCTTGCTAGTTTCGATCTAAAACGATGTATCCCGTTGTTTTGAGCCGGAATACAAGTTTTCGCGCAGTTCTGAGAGAAAAAGTTTACACCTTTCTCTCGTCTACTCTTCGACGACTTGTAAAATCGATGCTCGTGAATCTTGCTAGTTTCGATCTAAAACGATGTATCCCGTTGTTTTGAGCCGGAATACAAGTTTTCGCGCAGTTCTGAGAGAAAAAGTTTACACCTTTCTCTCGTCTACTCTTCGAAGACGTAAAATCGATGCTCGTGATTCTTGCTAGTTTCGATCTAAAACGATGTATCCCGTATTTTTGAGCCGGCATACAAGTTTTCGCGCAGTTCTGAGAGAAAAAGTTTACACCTTTCTCTCGTGTACTCTTCGACGACTTGTAAAATCGATGCTCGTGAATCTTGCTAGTTTCGATCTAAAACGATGTATCCCGGTGTTTTGAGCCGGAATACAAGTTTTCGCGCAGTTCTGGGAGAAAAAGTTTTCAGCTCTCTCTCGTCTACTCTTCCACAGACTTGTAAAATCGAAGCTGCGTAAATCTCGCTACTTTCGATCTAAAACGATGTATCTCGTTGTTTTGAGCCGGAATACAAGTTTTCGCGCAGTTCTGAGAGAAAAAGTTTACACCTTTCTCTCGTCTACTCTTCGACGACTTGTAAAATCGATGCTCGTGAATCTTGCTAGTTTCGATCTAAAACGATGTATCCCGTTGTTTTGAGCCGGAATACAAGTTTTCGCGCAGTTCTGAGAGAAAAAGTTTACACCTTTCTCTCGTCTACTCTTCGACGACTTGTAAAATCGATGCTCGTGAATCTTGCTAGTTTCGATCTAAAACGATGTATTCCGTTGTTTTGAGCCGGAATACAAGTTTTCGCGCAGTTCTGAGAGAAAAAGTTTACACCTTTCTCTCGTCTACTCTTCGAAGACTTGTAAAATCGATGCTCGTGAATCTTGCTAGTTTCGATCTAAAACGATGTATCCGTTGTTTTGAGCTCGGAATACAAGTTTTCGCGCAGTTCTGAGAGAAAAAGTTTACACCTTTCTCTCGTCTACTCTTCGACGACTTGTAAAATTGATGCTCGTGAATCTTGCTAGTTTCGATCTAAAACGATGTATCCCGTTGTTTTGAGCCGGAATACAAGTTTTCGCGCAGTTCTGAGAGAAAAAGTTTACACCTTTCTCTCGTCTACTCTTCGAAGACGTAAAATCGATGCTCGTGAATCTTGCTAGTTTCGATCTAAAACGATGTATTCCGTATTTTTGAGCCGGCATACAAGTTTTCGCGCAGTTCTGAGAGAAAAAGTTTACACCTTTCTCTCGTGTACTCTTCGACGACTTGTAAAATCGATGCTCGTGAATCTTGCTAGTTTCGATCTAAAACGATGTATCCCGTTGTTTTGAGCCGGAATACAAGTTTTCGCGCAGTTCTGAGAGAAAAAGTTTACACCTTTCTCTCGTGTACTCTTCGACGACTTGTAAAATCGATGCTCGTGAATCTTGCTAGTTTCGATCTAAAACGATGTATCCCGTTGTTTTGAGCCGGAATACAAGTTTTCGCGCAGTTCTGAGAGAAAAAGTTTACACCTTTCTCTCGTCTACTCTTCGAGGACTTGTAAAATCGATGCTCGTGAATCTTGCTAGTTTCGATCTAAAACGATGTATCCCGTTGTTTTGAGCCGGAATACAAGTTTTCGCGCAGTTCTGAGAGAAAAAGTTTACACCTTTCTCTCGTCTACTCTTCGAAGACGTAAAATCGATGCTCGTGAATCTTGCTAGTTTCGATCTAAAACGATGTATCCCGTATTTTTGAGCCGGCATACAAGTTTTCGCGCAGTTCTGAGAGAAAAAGTTTACACCTTTCTCTCGTCTACTCTTCGACGACTTGTAAAATCGATGCTCGTGAATCTTGCTAGTTTCGATCTAAAACGATGTATCCCGTTGTTTTGAGCCGGAATACAAGTTTTCGCGCAGTTCTGAGAGAAAAAGTTTACACCTTTCTCTCGTCTACTCTTCGACGACTTGTAAAATCGATGCTCGTGAATCTTGCTAGTTTCGATCTAAAACGATGTATCCCGTTGTTTTGAGCCGGAATACAAGTTTTCGCGCAGTTCTGAGAGAAAAAGTTTACACCTTTCTCTCGTCTACTCTTCGACGACTTGTAAAATCGATGCTCGTGAATCTTGCTAGTTTCGATCTAAAACGATGTATCCCGTTGTTTTGAGCCGGAATACAAGTTTTCGCGCAGTTCTGAGAGAAAAAGTTTACACCTTTCTCTCGTCTACTCTTCGACGACTTGTAAAATCGATGCTCGTGAATCTTGCTAGTTTCGATCTAAAACGATGTATCCCGTTGTTTTGAGCCGGAATACAAGTTTTCGCGCAGTTCTGAGAGAAAAAGTTTACACCTTTCTCTCGTCTACTCTTCGACGACTTGTAAAATCGATGCTCGTGAATCTTGCTAGTTTCGATCTAAAACGATGTATCCCGTTGTTTTGAGCCGGAATACAAGTTTTCGCGCAGTTCTGAGAGAAAAAGTTTACACCTTTCTCTCGTCTACTCTTCGACGACTTGTAAAATCGATGCTCGTGAATCTTGCTAGTTTCGATCTAAAACGATGTATCCCGTTGTTTTGAGCCGGAATACAAGTTTTCGCGCAGTTCTGAGAGAAAAAGTTTACACCTTTCTCTCGTCTACTCTTCGACGACTTGTAAAATCGATGCTCGTGAATCTTGCTAGTTTCGATCTAAAACGATGTATCCCGTTGTTTTGAGCCGGAATACAAGTTTTCGCGCAGTTCTGAGAGAAAAAGTTTACACCTTTCTCTCGTCTACTCTTCGACGACTTGTAAAATCGATGCTCGTGAATCTTGCTAGTTTCGATCTAAAACGATGTATCCCGTTGTTTTGAGCCGGAATACAAGTTTTCGCGCAGTTCTGAGAGAAAAAGTTTACACCTTTCTCTCGTGTACTCTTCGACGACTTGTAAAATCGATGCTCGTGAATCTTGCTAGTTTCGATCTAAAACGATGTATCCCGTTGTTTTGAGCCGGAATACAAGTTTTCGCGCAGTTCTGAGAGAAAAAGTTTACACCTTTCTCTCGTCTACTCTTCGAAGACGTAAAATCGATGCTCGTGAATCTTGCTAGTTTCGATCTAAAACGATGTATCCCGTTGTTTTGAGCCGGAATACAAGTTTTCGCGCAGTTCTGAGAGAAAAAGTTTACACCTTTCTCTCGTGTACTCTTCGACGACTTGTAAAATCGATGCTCGTGAATCTTGCTAGTTTCGATCTAAAACGATGTATCCCGTTGTTTTGAGCCGGAATACAAGTTTTCGCGCAGTTCTGAGAGAAAAAGTTTACACCTTTCTCTCGTCTACTCTTCGACGACTTGTAAAATCGATGCTCGTGAATCTTGCTAGTTTCGATCTAAAACGATGTATCCCGTTGTTTTGAGCCGGAATACAAGTTTTCGCGCAGTTCTGAGAGAAAAAGTTTACATCTTTCTCTCGTCTACTCTTCGACGACTTGTAAAATCGATGCTCGTGAATCTTGCTAGTTTCGACCTAAAACGATGTATCCCGTTGTTTTGAGCCGGAATACAAGTTTTCGCGCAGTTCTGAGAGAAAAAGTTTACACCTTTCTCTCGTCTACTCTTCGACGACTTGTAAAATCGATGCTCGTGAATCTTGCTAGTTTCGATCTAAAACGATGTATCCCGTTGTTTTGAGCCGGAATACAAGTTTTCGCGCAGTTCTGAGAGAAAAAGTTTACACCTTTCTCTCGTCTACTCTTCGAAGACTTGTAAAATCGATGCTCGTGAATCTTGCTAGTTTCGATCTAAAACGATGTATCCGTTGTTTTGAGCCGGAATACAAGTTTTCGCGCAGTTCTGAGAGAAAAAGTTTACACCTTTCTCTCGTCTACTCTTCGACGACTTGTAAAATCGATGCTCGTGAATCTTGCTAGTTTCGATCTAAAACGATGTATCCCGTTGTTTTGAGCCGGAATACAAGTTTTCGCGCAGTTCTGAGAGAAAAAGTTTACACCTTTCTCTCGTCTACTCTTCGAAGACGTAAAATCGATGCTCGTGAATCTTGCTAGTTTCGATCTAAAACGATGTATCCCGTTGTTTTGAGCCGGAATACAAGTTTTCGCGCAGTTCTGAGAGAAAAAGTTTACACCTTTCTCTCGTCTACTCTTCGACGACTTGTAAAATCGATGCTCGTGAATCTTGCTAGTTTCGATCTAAAACGATGTATCCCGTTGTTTTGAGCCGGAATACAAGTTTTCGCGCAGTTCTGAGAGAAAAAGTTTACACCTTTCTCTCGTGTACTCTTCGACGACTTGTAAAATCGATGCTCGTGAATCTTGCTAGTTTCGATCTAAAACGATGTATCCCGTTGTTTTGAGCCGGAATACAAGTTTTCGCGCAGTTCTGAGAGAAAAAGTTTACACCTTTCTCTCGTCTACTCTTCGACGACTTGTAAAATCGATGCTCGTGAATCTTGCTAGTTTCGATCTAAAACGATGTATCCCGTTGTTTTGAGCCGGAATACAAGTTTTCGCGCAGTTCTGAGAGAAAAAGTTTACACCTTTCTCTCGTCTACTCTTCGACGACTTGTAAAATCGATGCTCGTGAATCTTGCTAGTTTCGATCTAAAACGATGTATCCCGTTGTTTTGAGCCGGAATACAAGTTTTCGCGCAGTTCTGAGAGAAAAAGTTTACACCTTTCTCTCGTCTACTCTTCGAAGACTTGTAAAATCGATGCTCGTGAATCTTGCTAGTTTCGATCTAAAACGATGTATCCCGTTGTTTTGAGCCGGAATACAAGTTTTCGCGCAGTTCTGAGAGAAAAAGTTTACACCTTTCTCTCGTCTACTCTTCGACGACTTGTAAAATCGATGCTCGTGAATCTTGCTAGTTTCGATCTAAAACGATGTATCCCGTTGTTTTGAGCCGGAATACAAGTTTTCGCGCAGTTCTGAGAGAAAAAGTTTACACCTTTCTCTCGTGTACTCTTCGAGGACTTGTAAAATCGATGCTCGTGAATCTTGCTAGTTTCGATCTAAAACGATGTATCCGTTGTTTTGAGCCGGAATACAAGTTTTCGCGCAGTTCTGAGAGAAAAAGTTTACACCTTTCTCTCGTCTACTCTTCGACGACTTGTAAAATCGAAGTGCGTAGAATCTTGCTAGTTTCGATCTAAAACGATGTATCCCGTTGTTTTGAGCCGGAATACAAGTTTTCGCGCAGTTCTGAGAGAAAACGTTTACACCTTTCTCTCGTCTACTCTTCGAAGACGTAAAATCGATGCTCGTGAATGTTGCTAGTTTCGATCTAAAACGATGTATTCCGTATTTTTGAGCCGGCATACAAGTTTTCGCGCAGTTCTGAGAGAAAAAGTTTACACCTTTCTCTCGTCTACTCTTCGACGACTTGTAAAATCGATGCTCGTGAATCTTGCTAGTTTCGATGTAAAACGATGTATCCCGTTGTTTTGAGCCGGAATACAAGTTTTCGCGCAGTTCTGAGAGAAAAAGTTTACACCTTTCTCTCGTCTACTCTTCGACGACTTGTAAAATCGATGCTCGTGAATCTTGCTAGTTTCGATCTAAAACGATGTATCCCGTTGTTGTGAGCCGGAATACAAGTTTTCGCGCGGTTCTGAGAGAAAAAGTTTACACCTTTCTCTCGTCTACTCTTCGAGGACTTGTAAAATCGATGCTCGTGAATCTTGCTAGTTTCGATCTAAAACGATGTATCCCGTTGTTTTGAGCCGGAATACAAGTTTTCGCGCAGTTCTGAGAGAAAAAGTTTACACCTTTCTCTCGTCTACTCTTCGACGACTTGTAAAATCGATGCTCGTGAATCTTGCTAGTTTCGACCTAAAACGATGTATCCCGTTGTTTTGAGCCGGAATACAAGTTTTCGCGCAGTTCTGAGAGAATAAGTTTTCAGCTCTCTCTCGTCTACTCTTCCACGACTTGTAAAATTGAAGTGCGTAAATCTCGCTACTTTCGATCTAAAATGATGTATCTCGTTGTTTTGAGCCGGAATACAAGTTTTCGCGCAGTTCTGAGAGAAAAAGTTTACATTTTTCTCTCGTGTACTCTTCGACGACTTGTAAAATCGATGCTCGTGAATCTTGCTAGTTTCGATGTAAAACGATGTATCCCGTTGTTTTGAGCCGGAATACAAGTTTTGGCGCAGTTCTGAGAGAAAAAGTTTACACCTTTCTCTCGTCTACTCTTCGAAGACTGTAAAATCGATGCTCGTGAATGTTGCTAGTTTCGATCTAAAACGATGTATTCCGTATGTTTTGAGCCGGCATACAAGTTTTCGCGCAGTTCTGAGAGAAAAAGTTTACACCTTTCTCTCGTCTACTCTTCGACGACTTGTAAAATCGATGCTCGTGAATCTTGCTAGTTTCGATGTAAAACGATGTATCCCGTTGTTTTGAGCCGGAATACAAGTTTTCGCGCAGTTCTGAGAGAAAAAGTTTACATCTTTCTCCCGTGTCCTCTTCGACGGCTTGTAAAATCGATGCTCGTGAATCTTGCTAGTTTCGATCTAAAACGATGTATCCCGGTGTTTTGAGCCGGAATGCAAGTTTTCGCGCAGTTCTGGGAGAAAAAGTTTACAGCTCTCTCTCGTCTACTCTTCGACGACATGTAAAATCGAAGCTGCGTGAATCTCTGCTAGTTTCGATCTAAAACGATGTATCCCGTTGTTTTGAGCCGGAATACAAGTTTTCGTGCAGTTCTGTGAGAAAAAGTTTACACCTTTCTCTCGTGTACTCTTCGAAGACTTGTAAAATCGATGCTCGTGAATCTTGCTAGTTTCGATCTAAAACGATGTATCCCGGTGTTTTGAGCCGGAATGCAAGTTTTTGCGCAGTTCTGGGAGAAAAAGTTTTCAGCGCTCTCTCGTCTACTCTTCCACGACATGTAAAATCGAAGTGCGTAAATCTCTCTACTTTCGATCTAAAACGATGTATCCCGTTGTTGTGAGCCGGAATACAAGTTTTCGCGCAATTCTGAGAGAAAAAGTTTACACCTTTCTCTCGTCTACTCTTCAAGGACTTGTAAAATCGATGCTCGTGAATCTTGCTAGTTTCGATCTAAAACGATGTATCCGTTGTTTTGAGCTGGAATACAAGTTTTCGCGCAGTTCTGAGAGAAAAAGTTGACACCTTTCTCTCGTCTACTCTTCGAAGACGTAAAATCGATGCTCGTGATTCTTGCTAGCTTCGATCTAAAACGATGTATCCCGTATTTTTGAGCCGGCATACAAGTTTTCGCGCAGTTCTGAGAGAAAACGTTTACACCTTTCTCTCGTGTACTCTTCGACGACTTGTAAAATCGATGCTCGTGAATTTTGCTAGTTTCGATGTAAAACGATGTATCCCGTTGTTTTGAGCCGGAATACAAGTTTTCGCGCAGTTCTGAGAGAAAAACTTTACATCTTTCTCCCGTGTCCTCTTCGACGGCTTGTAAAATCGATGCTCGTGAATCTTGCTAGTTTCGATCTAAAACGATGTATCCGTTGTTTTGAGCTGGAATACAAGTTTTCGCGCAGTTCTGAGAGAAAAAAAAATTTTCAGCTCTCTCTCGTCTACTCTTCCACGACTTGTAAAATTGAAGTGCGTAAATCTTACTACTTTCGATCTAAAATGATGTATCCCTTTGTTTTGAGCCGGAATACAAGTTTTCGCGCAGTTCTGAGAGAAAAAGTTTACACCTTTCTCTCGTCTACTCTTCGAAGACGTAAAATCGATGCTCGTGAATGTTGCTAGTTTCGATCTAAAACGATGTATTCCGTATTTTTGAGCCGGCATACAAGTTTTCGCGCAGTTCTGAGAGAAAAAGTTTACACCTTTCTCTCGTCTACTCTTCGACGACTTGTAAAATCGATGCTCGTGAATTTTGCTAGTTTCGATGTAAAACGATGTATCCCGTTGTTTTGAGCCGGAATACAAGTTTTCGCGCAGTTCTGAGAGAAAAAGTTTACACCTTTCTCTCGTCTACTCTTCGACGACTTGTAAAATCGATGCTCGTGAATCTTGCTAGTTTCGATCTATAACGATGTATCCCGTTGTTGTGAGCCGGAATACAAGTTTTCGCACGGTTCTGAGAGAAAAAGTTTACACCTTTCTCTCGTCTACTCTTCGAGGACTTGTAAAATGATGCTTGTGAATCTTGCTAGTTTCGATCTAAAACGATGTATCCCTTTGTTTTGAGCCGGAATACAAGTTTTCGCGCAGTTCTGAGAGAAAAAGTTTACACCTTTCTCTCGTCTACTCTTCGACGACTTGTAAAATCGATGCTCGTGAATCTTGCTACTTTCGACCTAAAACGATGTATCCCGTTGTTTTGAGCCGGAATACAAGTTTTCGCACAGTTCTGAGAGAATAAGTTTTCAGCTCTCTCTCGTCTACTCTTCCACGACTTGTAAAATTGAAGTGCGTAAATCTCGCTACTTTCGATTTAAAATGATGTATCTCGTTGTTTTGAGCCGGAATACAAGTTTTCGCGCAGTTCTGAGAGAAAAAGTTTACATTTTTCTCTCGTGTACTCTTCGACGACTTGTAAAATCGATGCTCGTGAATTTTGCTAGTTTCGATGTAAAACGATGTATCCCGTTGTTTTGAGCCGGAATACAAGTTTTGGCGCAGTTCTGAGAGAAAAAGTTTACACCTTTCTCTCGTCTACTCTTCGAAGACGTAAAATCGATGCTCGTGAATGTTGCTAGTTTCGATCTAAAACGATGTATTCCGTATTTTTGAGCCGGCATACAAGTTTTCGCGCAGTTCTGAGAGAAAAAGTTTACACCTTTCTCTCGTCTACTCTTCGACGACTTGTAAAATCGATGCTCGTGAATTTTGCTAGTTTCGATGTAAAACGATGTATCCCGTTGTTTTGAGCCGGAATACAAGTTTTCGCGCAGTTCTGAGAGAAAAACTTTACATCTTTCTCCCGTGTCCTCTTCGACGGCTTGTAAAATTGATGCTCGTGAATCTTGCTAGTTTCGATCTAAAACGATGTATCCCGGTGTTTTGAGCCGGAATGCAAGTTTTCGCGCAGTTCTGGGAGAAAAAGTTTTCAGCTCTCTCTCGTCTACTCTTCCACGACATGTAAAATCGAAGTGCGTAAATCTCTCTACTTTCGATCTAAAACGATGTATCCCGTTGTTTTGAGCCGGAATACAAGTTTTCGTGCAGTTCTGTGAGAAAAAGTTTACACCTTTCTCTCGTGTACTCTTCGAAGACTTGTAAAATCGATGCTCGTGAATCTTGCTAGTTTCGATCTAAAACGATGTATCCGTTGTTTTGAGCTGGAATACAAGTTTTCGCGCAGTTCTGAGAGAAAAAGTTGACACCTTTCTCTCGTCTACTCTTCGAAGACGTGAAATCGATGCTCGTGATTCTTGCTAGCTTCGATCTAAAACGATGTATCCCGTATTTTTGAGCCGGCATACAAGTTTTCGCGCAGTTCTGAGAGAAAAAGTTTACACCTTTCTCTCGTGTACTCTTCGCCGACTTGTAAAATCGATGCTCGTGAATCTTGCTAGTTTCGATCTAAAACGATGTATCTCGGTGTTTTGAGCCGGAATACAAGTTTTCGCGCAGTTCTGGGAGAAAACGTTTTCAGCTCTCTCGTCTACTCTTCCACGACTTGTACAATTGAGTGCGTAAATCTCGCTACTTTCGATCTAAAATGATGTATCTCGTTGTTTTGAGCCGGAATAAAAGTTTTCGCGCAGTTCTGAGAGAAAAAGTTTACACCTTTCTCTCGTCTACTCTTCGACGACTTGTAAAATCGATGCTCGTGAATCGTGCTAGTTTCGATCTATAACGACGTATCCCGTTGTTGTGAGCCGGAATACAAGTTTTCGCACAGTTCTGAGAGAAAAAGTTTACACCTTTCTCTCGTGTACTCTTCGACGACTTGTAAAATGGATGCTCGTGAATCTTGCTAGTTTCGATCTAAAACTATGTATCCCGTTGTTTTTAGCCGGAATACAAGTTTTCGCGCAGTTCTGAGAGAAAAAGTTTACACCTTTCTCTCGTCTACTCTTCGAGGACTTGTAAAATCGATGCTTGTGAATCTTGCTAGTTTCGATCTAAAACGATGTATCCCTTTGTTTTGAGCCGGAATACAAGTTTTCGCGCAGTTCTGAGAGAAAAAGTTTACACCTTTCTCTCGTCTACTCTTCGACGACTTGTAAAATCGATGCTCGTGAATCTTGCTAGTTTCGACCTAAAACGATGTATCCCGTTGTTTTGAGCCGGAATACAAGTTTTCGCACAGTTCTGAGAGAATAAGTTTACACCTTTCTCTCGTGTACTCTTCGACGGCTTGTAAAATCGATGCTCGTGAATCTTGCTAGTTTCGATCTAAAACGATGTATTCTGTTGTTTTGAGCCGGAATACAAGTTTTCGTGCAGTTCTGTGAGAAAAAGTTTACACCTTTCTCTCGTCTACACTTCGAAGACTTGTAAAATCGATGCTCGTGAATCTTGCTAGTTTCGATCTAAAACGATGTATCCGTTGTTTTGAGCTGGAATACAAGTTTTCGCGCAGTTCTGAGAGAAAAAGTTTTCAGCTCTCTCTCGTCTTCTCTTCCACGACTTGTAAAATCGATGCTCGTGAATCTTGCTAGTTTCGATCTAAAACGATGTATCCCGTTGTTGTGAGCAGGAATACAAGTTTTCGCGCAGTTCTGAGAGAAAAAGTTTACACCTTTCTCTCGTCTACTCTTCGACGACTTGTAAAATCGATGCTCGTGAATCTTGCTAGTTTCGATCTAAAACGATGTATTCCGTTGTTTTGAGCCGGAATACAAGTTTTCGTGCAGTTCTGTGAGAAAAAGTTTACACCTTTCTCTCGTGTACTCTTCGAAGACTTGTAAAATCGATGCTCGTGAATCTTGCTAGTTTCGATCTAAAACGATGTATCCGTTGTTTTGAGCTGGAATACAAGTTTTCGCGCAGTTCTGAGAGAAAAAGTTGACACCTTTCTCTCGTCTACTCTTCGAAGACGTAAAATCGATGCTCGTGATTCTTGCTAGCTTCGATCTAAAACGATGTATCCCGTATTTTTGAGCCGGCATACAAGTTTTCGCGCAGTTCTGAGAGAAAAAGTTTACACCTTTCTCTCGTGTACTCTTCGACGACTTGTAAAATCGATGCTCGTGAATCTTGCTAGTTTCGATCTAAAACGATGTATCCGTTGTTTTGAGCTGGAATACAAGTTTTCGCGCAGTTCTGAGAGAAAAAGTTTTCAGCTCTCTCTCGTCTACTCTTCCACGACTTGTAAAATTGAAGTGCGTAAATCTCACTACTTTCGATCTAAAATGATGTATCCCGTTGTTTTGAGCCGGAATACAAGTTTTCGCGCAGTTTTGAGAGAAAAAGTTTACACCTTTCTCTCGTCTACTCTTCGAAGACGTAAAATTGATGCTCGTGAATCTTGCTAGTTTCGATATAAAACGATGTATTCCGTATTTTTGAGCCGGCATACAAGTTTTCGCGCAGTTCTGAGAGAAAAAGTTTACACCTTTCTCTCGTCTACTCTTCGACGACTTGTAAAATCGATGCTCGTGAATTTTGCTAGTTTCGATGTAAAACGATGTATCCCGTTGTTTTGAGCCGGAATACAAGTTTTCGCGCAGTTCTGAGAGAAAAACTTTACATCTTTCTCCCGTGTCCTCTTCGACGGCTTGTAAAATCGATGCTCGTGAATCTTGCTAGTTTCGATCTAAAACGATGTATCCGTTGTTTTGAGCTCGAATACAAGTTTTCGCGCAGTTCTGAGAGAAAAAGTTTTCAGTACTCTCTCGTCTACTCTTCCACGACTTGTAAAATTGAAGTGCGTAAATCTCACTACTTTCGATCTAAAATGATGTATCCCGTTGTTTTGAGCCGGAATACAAGTTTTCGCGCAGTTCTGAGAGAAAAAGTTTACACCTTTCTCTCGTCTACTCTTCGAAGACGTAAAATCGATGCTCGTGAATCTTGCTAGTTTCGATCTAAAACGATGTATTCCGTATTTTTGAGCCGGCATACAAGTTTTCGCGCAGTTCTGAGAGAAAAAGTTTACACCTTTCTCTCGTCTACTCTTCGACGACTTGTAAAATCGATGCTCGTGAATTTTGCTAGTTTCGATGTAAAACGATGTATCCCGTTGTTTTGAGCCGGAATACAAGTTTTCGCGCAGTTCTGAGAGAAAAACTTTACATCTTTCTCCCGTGTCCTCTTCGACGGCTTGTAAAATCGATGCTCGTGAATCTTGCTAGTTTCGATCTAAAACGATGTATCCCGGTGTTTTGAGCCGGAATGCAAGTTTTCGCGCAGTTCTGGGAGAAAAAGTTTTCAGCTCTCTCTCGTCTACTCTTCCACGACATGTAAAATCGAAGTGCGTAAATCTCTCTACTTTCGATCTAAAACGATGTATTCCGTTGTTGTGAGCCGGAATACAAGTTTTCGCGCAATTCTGAGAGAAAAAGTTTACACCTTTCTCTCGTCTACTCTTCGAGGACTTGTAAAATCGATGCTCGTGAATCTTGCTAGTTTCGATCTAAAACGATGTATCCCGTTGTTGTGAGCCGGAAAACAAGTTTTCGCGCAGTTCTGAGAGAAAAAGTTTACACCTTTCTCTCGTCTACTCTTCGACGACTTGTAAAATCGATGCTCGTGAATCTTGCTAGTTTCGACCTAAAACGATGTATCCCGTTGTTTTGAGCCGGAATACAAGTTTTCGCACAGTTCTGAGAGAAAAAGTTTACACCTTTCTCTCGTGTACTCTTCGACGGCTTGTAAAATCGATGCTCGTGATTCTTGCTAGCTTCGATCTAAAACGATGTATCCCGTATTTTTGAGCCGGCATACAAGTTTTCGCGCAGTTCTGAGAGAAAAAGTTTGCACCTTTCTCCCGTGTCCTCTTCGACGGCTTGTAAAATCGATGCTCGTGAATCTTGCTAGTTTCGATCTAAAACGATGTATCCGTTGTTTTGAGCTCGAATACAAGTTTTCGCGCAGTTCTGAGAGAAAACGTTTTCAGCTCTCTCTCGTCTACTCTTCCACGACTTGTAAAATTGAATTGCGTAAATCTCACTACTTTCGATCTAAAATGATGTATCCCGTTGTTTTGAGCCGGAATACAAGTTTTCGCGCAGTTCTGAGAGAAAAAGTTTACACCTTTCTCTCGTCTACTCTTCGAAGACGTAAAATCGATGCTCGTGATTCTTGCTAGCTTCGATCTAAAACGATGTATCCCGTATTTTTGAGCCGGCATACAAGTTTTCGCGCAGTTCTGAGAGAAAAAGTTTACACCTTTCTCTCGTGTACTCTTCGACGACTTGTAAAATCGATGCTCGTGAATCTTGCTAGTTTCGATCTAAAACGATGTATCCCGGTGTTTTGAGCCGGAATACAAGTTTTCGCGCAGTTCTGGGAGAAAAAGTTTTCAGCTCTCTCTCGTCTACTCTTCCACGACTTGTAAAATCGAAGTGCGTAAATCTCGCTACTTTCGATCTAAAACGATGTATCCCGTTGTTTTGAGCCGGAATACAAGTTTTCGCGCAGTTCTGAGAGAAAAAGTTTACATCTTTCTCTCGTCTACTCTTCGACGACTTGTAAAATCGATGCTCGTGAATCTTGCTAGTTTCGATCCTAAAACGATGTATCCCGTTGTTTTGAGCCGGAATACAAGTTTTCGCGCAGTTCTGAGAGAAAAAGTTTACACCTTTCTCTCGTCTACTCTTCGACGACTTGTAAAATCGATGCTCGTGAATCTTGCTAGTTTCGATCTAAAACGATGTATCCCGTTGTTTTGAGCCGGAATACAAGTTTTCGCGCAGTTCTGAGAGAAAAAGTTTACACCTTTCTCTCGTCTACTCTTCGACGACTTGTAAAATCGATGCTCGTGAATCTTGCTAGTTTCGATCTAAAACGATGTATCCCGTTGTTTTGAGCCGGAATACAAGTTTTCGCGCAGTTCTGAGAGAAAAAGTTTACACCTTTCTCTCGTCTACTCTTCGAAGACTTGTAAAATCGATGCTCGTGAATCTTGCTAGTTTCGATCTAAAACGATGTATCCCGTATTTTTGAGCCGGCATACAAGTTTTCGCGCAGTTCTGAGAGAAAAAGTTTACACCTTTCTCTCGTCTACTCTTCGACGACTTGTAAAATCGATGCTCGTGAATCTTGCTAGTTTCGATCTAAAACGATGTATCCCGTTGTTTTGAGCCGGAATACAAGTTTTCGCGCAGTTCTGAGAGAAAAAGTTTACACCTTTCTCTCGTGTACTCTTCGACGACTTGTAAAATCGATGCTCGTGAATCTTGCTAGTTTCGATCTAAAACGATGTATCCCGTTGTTTTGAGCCGGAATACAAGTTTTCGCGCAGTTCTGAGAGAAAAAGTTTACACCTTTCTCTCGTCTACTCTTCGACGACTTGTAAAATCGATGCTCGTGAATCTTGCTAGTTTCGATCTAAAACGATGTATCCCGTTGTTTTGAGCCGGAATACAAGTTTTCGCGCAGTTCTGAGAGAAAAAGTTTACACCTTTCTCTCGTCTACTCTTCGACGACTTGTAAAATCGATGCTCGTGAATCTTGCTAGTTTCGATCTAAAACGATGTATCCCGTTGTTTTGAGCCGGAATACAAGTTTTCGCGCAGTTCTGAGAGAAAAAGTTTACACCTTTCTCTCGTCTACTCTTCGAAGACTTGTAAAATCGATGCTCGTGAATCTTGCTAGTTTCGATCTAAAACGATGTATCCCGTTGTTTTGAGCCGGAATACAAGTTTTCGCGCAGTTCTGAGAGAAAAAGTTTACACCTTTCTCTCGTCTACTCTTCGACGACTTGTAAAATCGATGCTCGTGAATCTTGCTAGTTTCGATCTAAAACGATGTATCCCGTTGTTTTGAGCCGGAATACAAGTTTTCGCGCAGTTCTGAGAGAAAAAGTTTACACCTTTCTCTCGTGTACTCTTCGAAGACTTGTAAAATCGATGCTCGTGAATCTTGCTAGTTTCGATCTAAAACGATGTATCCCGTTGTTTTGAGCCGGAATACAAGTTTTCGCGCAGTTCTGAGAGAAAAAGTTTACACCTTTCTCTCGTCTACTCTTCGACGACTTGTAAAATCGATGCTCGTGAATTTTGCTAGTTTCGATGTAAAACGATGTATCCCGTTGTTTTGAGCCGGAATACAAGTTTTCGCGCAGTTCTGAGAGAAAAAGTTTACACCTTTCTCTCGTGTCTCTTCGACGACTTGTAAAATCGATGCTCGTGAATCTTGCTAGTTTCGATCTAAAACGATGTATCCCGGTGTTTTGAGCCGGAATGCAAGTTTTCGCGCAGTTCTGGGAGAAAAAGTTTTCAGCTCTCTCTCGTCTACTCTTCCACGACATGTAAAATCGAAGTGCGTAAATCTCTCTACTTTCGATCTAAAACGATGTATCCCGTTGTTTTGAGCCGGAATACAAGTTTTCGTGCAGTTCTGTGAGAAAAAGTTTACACCTTTCTCTCGTGTACTCTTCGAAGACTTGTAAAATCGATGCTCGTGAATCTTGCTAGTTTCGATCTAAAACGATGTATCCCGGTGTTTTTAGCCGGAATACAAGTTTTCGCGCAGTTCTGAGGGAAAAAGTTTACACCTTTCTCTCGTATACTCTTCGAAGACTTGTAAAATCGATGCTCGTGAATCTTGCTAGTTTCGATCTAAAACGATGTATTCCGTTGTTTTGAGCCGGAATACAAGTTTTCGCGCAGTTCTGAGAGAAAAAGTTTACACCTTTCTCTCGTCTACTCTTCGAAGACTTGTAAAATCGATGCTCGTGAATCTTGCTAGTTTCGATCTAAAACGATGTATCCGTTGTTTTGAGCTCGAATACAAGTTTTCGCGCAGTTCTGAGAGAAAAAGTTTTCAGCTCTCTCTCGTCTACTCTTCCACGACTTGTAAAATTGAAGTGCGTAAATCTCGCTACTTTCGATCTAAAATGATGTATCCCGTTGTTTTGAGCCGGAATACAAGTTTTCGCGCAGTTCTGAGAGAAAAAGTTTACACCTTTCTCTCGTCTACTCTTCGAAGACGTAAAATCGATGCTCGTGAATCTTGCTAGTTTCGATCTAAAACGATGTATTCCGTATTTTTGAGCCGGCATACAAGTTTTCGCGCAGTTCTGAGAGAAAAAGTTTACACCTTTCTCTCGTCTACTCTTCGACGACTTGTAAAATCGATGCTCGTGAATTTTGCTAGTTTCGATGTAAAACGATGTATCCCGTTGTTTTGAGCCGGAATACAAGTTTTCGCGCAGTTCTGAGAGAAAAACTTTACATCTTTCTCCCGTGTCCTCTTCGACGGCTTGTAAAATCGATGCTCGTGAATCTTGCTAGTTTCGATCTAAAACGATGTATCCCGGTGTTTTGAGCCGGAATGCAAGTTTTCGCGCAGTTCTGGGAGAAAAAGTTTTCAGCGCTCTCTCGTCTACTCTTCCACGACTTGTAAAATCGAAGTGCGTAAATCTCTGCTACTTTCGATCTAAAACGATGTATCCCGTTGTTTTGAGCCGGAATACAAGTTTTCGCGCAGTTCTGAGAGAAAAAGTTTACACCTTTCTCTCGTCTACTCTTCGAGGACTTGTAAAATCGATGCTCGTGAATCTTGCTAGTTTCGATCTAAAACGATGTATCCCGTTGTTGTGAGCCGGAATACAAGTTTTCGCGCAGTTCTGAGAGAAAAAGTTTACACCTTTCTCTCGTCTACTCTTCGACGACTTGTAAAATCGATGCTCGTGAATCTTGCTAGTTTCGATCTAAAACGATGTATTCCGTTGTTTTGAGCCGGAATACAAGTTTTCGCGCAGTTCTGTGAGAAAAAGTTTACACCTTTCTCTCGTCTACTCTTCGACGACTTGTAAAATCGATGCTCGTGAATCTTGCTAGTTTCGATCTAAAACGATGTATCCGTTGTTTTGAGCCGGAATACAAGTTTTCGCGCAGTTCTGAGAGAAAAAGTTTACACCTTTCTCTCGTGTACTCTTCGACGACTTGTAAAATCGATGCTCGTGAATCTTGCTAGTTTCGATCTAAAACGATGTATCCGTTGTTTTGAGCCGGAATACAAGTTTTCGCGCAGTTCTGAGAGAAAAAGTTTTCAGCTGTCTCTCGTCTACTCTTCCACGACTTGTAAAATCGAAGTGCGTAAATCTCGCTACTTTCGATCTAAAACGATGTATCCCGTTGTTTTGAGCCGGAATACAAGTTTTCGCGCAGTTCTGAGAGAAAAAGTTGACACCTTTCTCTCGTCTACTCTTCGAAGACGTAAAATCGATGCTCGTGATTCTTGCTAGCTTCGATCTAAAACGATGTATCCCGTATTTTTGAGCCGGCATACAAGTTTTCGCGCAGTTCTGAGAGAAAAAGTTTACACCTTTCTCTCGTGTACTCTTCGACGACTTGTAAAATCGATGCTCGTGAATCTTGCTAGTTTCGATCTAAAACGATGTATCCCGTTGTTTTGAGCCGGAATACAAGTTTTCGCGCAGTTCTGAGAGAAAAAGTTTTCAGCTCTCTCTCGTCTACTCTTCCACGACTTGTAAAATTGAAGTGCGTAAATCTCGCTACTTTCGATCAAAAATGATGTATCTCGTTGTTTTGAGCCGGAATACGTTTTCGCGCAGTTCTGAGAGAAAAAGTTTACACCTTTCTCTCGTCTACTCGTCGACGACTTGTAAAATCGATGCTCGTGAATCTTGCTAGTTTCGATCTAAAACGATGTATTCCGTTGTTTTGAGCCGGAATACAAGTTTTCGTGCAGTTCTGTGAGAAAAAGTTTACACCTTTCTCTCGTCTACTCTTCGAAGACTTGTAAAATCGATGCTCGTGAATCTTGCTAGTTTCGATCTAAAACAATGTATCCGTTGTTTTGAGCTGGAATACAAGTTTTCGCGCAGTTCTGAGAGAAAAAGTTGACACCTTTCTCTCGTCTACTCTTCGAACACGTAAAATCGATGCTCGTGATTCTTGCTAGTTTCGATCTAAAACGATGTATCCCGTATTTTTGAGCCGGCATACAAGTTTTCGCGCAGTTCTGAGAGAAAAAGTTTACACCTTTCTCTCGTGTACTCTTCGACGACTTGTAAAATCGATGCTCGTGAATCTTGCTAGTTTCGATCTAAAACGATGTATCCCGGTGTTTTGAGCCGGAATACAAGTTTTCGCGCAGTTCTGGGAGAAAAAGTTTTCAGCTCTCTCTCGTCTACTCTTCCACGACTTGTAAAATTGAAGTGCGTAAATCTCGCTACTTTCGATCTAAAATGATGTATCTCGTTGTTTTGAGCCGGAATACAAGTTTTCGCGCAGTTCTGAGAGAAAAAGTTTACACCTTTCTCTCGTCTACTGTTCGACGACTTGTAAAATCGATGCTCGTGAATTTTGCTAGTTTCGATGTAAAACGATGTATCTCGTTGTTTTGAGCCGGAATACAAGTTTTCGCGCAGTTCTGAGAGAAAAAGTTTACACCTTTCTCTCGTCTACTCTTCGAAGACTTGTAAAATCGATGCTTGTGAATCTTGCTAGTTTCGATCTAAAACGATGTATCCCTTTGTTTTGAGCCGGAATACAAGTTTTCGCGCAGTTCTGAGAGAAAAAGTTTACACCTTTCTCTCGTGTACTCTTCGACGACTTGTAAAATTGATGCTCGTGAATCTTGCTAGTTTCGATCTAAAACGATGTATCTCGTTGTTTTGAGCCGGAATACAAGTTTTCGCGCAGTTCTGAGAGAAAAAGTTTACACCTTTCTCTCGTCTACTCTTCGACGACTTGTAAAATCGATGCTCGTGAATCTTGCTAGTTTCGATCTAAAACGATGTATCTCCGTTGTTTTGAGCCGGAATACAAGTTTTCGCGCAGTTCTGAGAGAAAAAGTTTACACCTTTCTCTCGTGTACTCTTCGACGACTTGTAAAATCGATGCTCGTGAATCTTGCTAGTTTCGATCTAAAACGATGTATCCCGGTGTTTTGAGCCGGAATACAAGTTTTCGCGCAGTTCTGGGACAAAAAGTTTTCAGCTCTCTCTCGTCTACTCTTCCACGACTTGTAAAATCGAAGCTGCGTGAATCTCGCTAGTTTCGATCTAAAATGATGTATCTCGTTGTTTTGAGCCGGAATACAAGTTTTCGCGCAGTTCTGAGAGAAAAAGTTTACACCTTTCTCTCGTCTACTGTTCGACGACTTGTAAAATCGATGCTCGTGAATTTTGCTAGTTTCGATGTAAAACGATGTATCCCGTTGTTTTGAGCCGGAATACAAGTTTTCGCGCAGTTCTGAGAGAAAAAGTTTACACCTTTCTCTCGTATACTCTTCGACGACTTGTAAAATCGATGCTCGTGAATCTTGCTAGTTTCGATCTAAAACGATGTATCCCGTTGTTTTGAGCCGGAATACAAGTTTTCGCGCAGTTCTGAGAGAAAAAGTTTACACCTTTCTCTCGTCTACTCTTCGACGACTTGTAAAATTGAAGTGCGTAAATCTCGCTACTTTCGATCAAAAATGATGTATCTCGTTGTTTTGAGCCGGAATACAAGTTTTCGCGCAGTTCTGAGAGAAAAAGTTTACACCTTTCTCTCGTCTACTCGTCGACGACTTGTAAAATCGATGCTCGTGAATCTTGCTAGTTTCGATCTAAAACGATGTATTCCGTTGTTTTGAGCCGGAATACAAGTTTTCGTGCAGTTCTGTGAGAAAAAGTTTACACCTTTCTCTCGTCTACTCTTCGAGGACTTGTAAAATCGATGCTCGTGAATCTTGCTAGTTTCGATCTAAAACGATGTATCCGTTGTTTTGAGCCGGAATACAAGTTTTCGCGCAGTTCTGAGAGAAAAAGTTTACACCTTTCTCTCGTGTACTCTTCGACGACTTGTAAAATCGATGCTCGTGAATCTTGCTAGTTTCGATCTAAAACGATGTATCCGTTGTTTTGAGCTCGAATACAAGTTTTCGCGCAGTTCTGAGAGAAAAAGTTTTCAGCTGTCTCTCGTCTACTCTTCCACGACTTGTAAAATTGAAGTGCGTAAATCTCACTACTTTCGATCTAAAATGATGTATCCCGTTGTTTTGAGCCGGATTACAAGTTTTCGCGCAGTTCTGAGAGAAAAAGTTTACACCTTTCTCTCGTCTACTCGTCGACGACTTGTAAAATCGATGCTCGTGAATCTTGCTAGTTTCGATCTAAAACGATGTATTCCGTTGTTTTGAGCCGGAATACAAGTTTTCGTGCAGTTCTGTGAGAAAAAGTTTACACCTTTCTCTCGTCTACTCTTCGAAGACTTGTAAAATCGATGCTCGTGAATCTTGCTAGTTTCGATCTAAAACAATGTATCCGTTGGTTTGAGCTGGAATACAAGTTTTCGCGCAGTTCTGAGAGAAAAAGTTGACACCTTTCTCTCGTCTACTCTTCGAACGACGTAAAATCGATGCTCGTGATTCTTGCTAGTTTCGATCTAAAACGATGTATCCCGTATTTTTGAGCCGGCATACAAGTTTTCGCGCAGTTCTGAGAGAAAAAGTTTACACCTTTCTCTCGTGTACTCTTCGACGACTTGTAAAATCGATGCTCGTGAATCTTGCTAGTTTCGATCTAAAACGATGTATCCCGGTGTTTTGAGCCGGAATACAAGTTTTCGCGCAGTTCTGGGAGAAAAAGTTTTCAGCTCTCTCTCGTCTACTCTTCCACGACTTGTAAAATTGAAGTGCGTAAATCTCGCTACTTTCGATCTAAAATGATGTATCTCGTTGTTTTGAGCCGGAATACAAGTTTTCGCGCAGTTCTGAGAGAAAAAGTTTACACCTTTCTCTCGTCTACTGTTCGACGACTTGTAAAATCGATGCTCGTGAATTTTGCTAGTTTCGATGTAAAACGATGTATCTCGTTGTTTTGAGCCGGAATACAAGTTTTCGCGCAGTTCTGAGAGAAAAAGTTTACACCTTTCTCTCGTATACTCTTCGAAGACTTGTAAAATCGATGCTTGTGAATCTTGCTAGTTTCGATCTAAAACGATGTATCCCTTTGTTTTGAGCCGGAAAACAAGTTTTCGCGCAGTTCTGAGAGAAAAAGTTTACACCTTTCTCCCGTGTCCTCTTCGACGGCTTGTAAAATCGATGCTCGTGAATCTTGCTAGTTTCGATCTAAAACGATGTATCCGTTGTTTTGAGCTCGAATACAAGTTTTCGCGCAGTTCTGAGAGAAAAAGTTTTCAGCTCTCTCTCGTCTACTCTTCCACGACTTGTAAAATTGAAGTGCGTAAATCTCGCTACTTTCGATCAAAAATGATGTATCTCGTTGTTTTGAGCCGGAATACGTTTTCGCGCAGTTCTGAGAGAAAAAGTTTACACCTTTCTCTCGTCTACTCGTCGACGACTTGTAAAATCGATGCTCGTGAATCTTGCTAGTTTCGATCTAAAACGATGTATTCCGTTGTTTTGAGCCGGAATACAAGTTTTCGTGCAGTTCTGTGAGAAAAAGTTTACACCTTTCTCTCGTCTACTCTTCGAAGACTTGTAAAATCGATGCTCGTGAATCTTGCTAGTTTCGATCTAAAACAATGTATCCGTTGGTTTGAGCTGGAATACAAGTTTTCGCGCAGTTCTGAGAGAAAAAGTTGACACCTTTCTCTCGTCTACTCTTCGAACACGTAAAATCGATGCTCGTGATTCTTGCTAGTTTCGATCTAAAACGATGTATCCCGTATTTTTGAGCCGGCATACAAGTTTTCGCGCAGTTCTGAGAGAAAAAGTTTACACCTTTCTCTCGTGTACTCTTCGACGACTTGTAAAATTGATGCTCGTGAATCTTGCTAGTTTCGATCTAAAACGATGTATCCCGGTGTTTTGAGCCGGAATACAAGTTTTCGCGCAGTTCTGGGACAAAAAGTTTTCAGCTCTCTCTCGTCTACTCTTCCACGACTTGTAAAATTGAAGTGCGTAAATCTCGCTACTTTCGATCTAAAATGATGTATCTCGTTGTTTTGAGCCGGAATACAAGTTTTCGCGCAGTTCTGAGAGAAAAAGTTTACACCTTTCTCTCGTCTACTGTTCGACGACTTGTAAAATCGATGCTCGTGAATTTTGCTAGTTTCGATGTAAAACGATGTATCTCGTTGTTTTGAGCCGGAATACAAGTTTTCGCGCAGTTCTGAGAGAAAAAGTTTACACCTTTCTCTCGTATACTCTTCGAAGACTTGTAAAATCGATGCTTGTGAATCTTGCTAGTTTCGATCTAAAACGATGTATCCCTTTGTTTTGAGCCGGAAAACAAGGTTTCGCGCAGTTCTGAGAGAAAAAGTTTACACCTTTCTCTCGTGTACTCTTCGACGACTTGTAAAATTGAAGTGCGTAAATCTCGCTACTTTCGATCAAAAATGATGTATCTCGTTGTTTTGAGCCGGAATACAAGTTTTCGCGCAGTTCTGAGAGAAAAAGTTTACACCTTTCTCTCGTCTACTCGTCGACGACTTGTAAAATCGATGCTCGTGAATCTTGCTAGTTTCGATCTAAAACGATGTATTCCGTTGTTTTGAGCCGGCATACAAGTTTTCGCGCAGTTCTGAGAGAAAAAGTTTACACCTTTCTCTCGTGTACTCTTCGACGACTTGTAAAATTGATGCTCGTGAATCTTGCTAGTTTCGATCTAAAACGATGTATCCCGGTGTTTTGAGCCGGAATACAAGTTTTCGCGCAGTTCTGGGACAAAAAGTTTTCAGCTCTCTCTCGTCTACTCTTCCACGACTTGTAAAATTGAAGTGCGTAAATCTCGCTACTTTCGATCTAAAATGATGTATCTCGTTGTTTTGAGCCGGAATACAAGTTTTCGCGCAGTTCTGAGAGAAAAAGTTTACACCTTTCTCTCGTCTACTGTTCGACGACTTGTAAAATCGATGCTCGTGAATTTTGCTAGTTTCGATGTAAAACGATGTATCTCGTTGTTTTGAGCCGGAATACAAGTTTTCGCGCAGTTCTGAGAGAAAAAGTTTACACCTTTCTCTCGTATACTCTTCGAAGACTTGTAAAATCGATGCTTGTGAATCTTGCTAGTTTCGATCTAAAACGATGTATCCCTTTGTTTTGAGCCGGAAAACAAGGTTTCGCGCAGTTCTGAGAGAAAAAGTTTACACCTTTCTCTCGTGTACTCTTCGACGACTTGTAAAATTGAAGTGCGTAAATCTCGCTACTTTCGATCAAAAATGATGTATCTCGTTGTTTTGAGCCGGAATACAAGTTTTCGCGCAGTTCTGAGAGAAAAAGTTTACACCTTTCTCTCGTCTACTCGTCGACGACTTGTAAAATCGATGCTCGTGAATCTTGCTAGTTTCGATCTAAAACGATGTATTCCGTTGTTTTGAGCCGGAATACAAGTTTTCGTGCAGTTCTGTGAGAAAAAGTTTACACCTTTCTCTCGTCTACTCTTCGAGGACTTGTAAAATCGATGCTCGTGAATCTTGCTAGTTTCGATCTAAAACGATGTATCCGTTGTTTTGAGCTGGAATACAAGTTTTCGCGCAGTTCTGAGAGAAAAAGTTTACACCTTTCTCTCGTGTACTCTTCGACGACTTGTAAAATCGATGCTCGTGAATCTTGCTAGTTTCGATCTAAAACGATGTATCCGTTGTTTTGAGCTCGAATACAAGTTTTCGCGCAGTTCTGAGAGAAAAAGTTTTCAGCTGTCTCTCGTCTACTCTTCCACGACTTGTAAAATTGAAGTGCGTAAATCTCACTACTTTCGATCTAAAATGATGTATCCCGTTGTTTTGAGCCGGAATACAAGTTTTCGCGCAGTTCTGAGAGAAAAAGTTTACACCTTTCTCTCGTCTACTCTTCGAAGACGTAAAATCGATGCTCGTGAATCTTGCTAGTTTCGATCTAAAACGATGTATTCCGTATTTTTGAGCCGGCATACAAGTTTTCGCGCAGTTCTGAGAGAAAAAGTTTACACCTTTCTCTCGTCTACTCTTCGACGACTTGTAAAATCGATGCTCGTGAATTTTGCTAGTTTCGATGTAAAACGATGTATCCCGTTGTTTTGAGCCGGAATACAAGTTTTCGCGCAGTTCTGAGAGAAAAACTTTACATCTTTCTCCCGTGTCCTCTTCGACGGCTTGTAAAATCGATGCTCGTGAATCTTGCTAGTTTCGATCTAAAACGATGTATCCCGGTGTTTTGAGCCGGAATGCAAGTTTTCGCGCAGTTCTGGGAGAAAACGTTTTCAGCTCTCTCTCGTCTACTCTTCCACGACATGTAAAATCGAAGTGCGCAAATCTCTCTACTTTCAATCTAAAACGATGTATCCCGTTGTTGTGAGCCGGAATACAAGTTTTCGCGCAATTCTGAGAGAAAAAGTTTACACCTTTCTCTCGTCTACTCTTCGAGGACTTGTAAAATCGATGCTCGTGAATCTTGCTAGTTTCGATCTAAAACGATGTATCCCGTTGTTGTGAGCCGGAATACAAGTTTTCGTGCAGTTCTGTGAGAAAAAGTTTACACCTTTCTCTCGTGTACTCTTCGAAGACTTGTAAAATCGATGCTCGTGAATCTTGCTAGTTTCGATCTAAAACGATGTATCCGTTGTTTTGAGCTGGAATACAAGTTTTCGCGCAGTTCTGAGAGAAAAAGTTGACACCTTTCTCTCGTCTACTCTTCGAAGACGTAAAATCGATGCTCGTGATTCTTGCTAGCTTCGATCTAAAACGATGTATCCCGTATTTTTGAGCCGGCATACAAGTTTTCGCGCAGTTCTGAGAGAAAAAGTTTACACCTTTCTCCCGTGTCCTCTTCGACGGCTTGTAAAATCGATGCTCGTGAATCTTGCTAGTTTCGATCTAAAACGATGTATCCGTTGTTTTGAGCTCGAATACAAGTTTTCGCGCAGTTCTGAGAGAAAAAGTTTTCAGCTCTCTCTCGTCTACTCTTCCACGACTTGTAAAATTGAAGTGCGTAAATCTCGCTACTTTCGATCAAAAATGATGTATCTCGTTGTTTTGAGCCGGAATACGTTTTCGCGCAGTTCTGAGAGAAAAAGTTTACACCTTTCTCTCGTCTACTCGTCGACGACTTGTAAAATCGATGCTCGTGAATCTTGCTAGTTTCGATCTAAAACGATGTATTCCGTTGTTTTGAGCCGGAATACAAGTTTTCGTGCAGTTCTGTGAGAAAAAGTTTACACCTTTCTCTCGTCTACTCTTCGAAGACTTGTAAAATCGATGCTCGTGAATCTTGCTAGTTTCGATCTAAAACAATGTATCCGTTGGTTTGAGCTGGAATACAAGTTTTCGCGCAGTTCTGAGAGAAAAAGTTGACACCTTTCTCTCGTCTACTCTTCGAACACGTAAAATCGATGCTCGTGATTCTTGCTAGTTTCGATCTAAAACGATGTATCCCGTATTTTTGAGCCGGCATACAAGTTTTCGCGCAGTTCTGAGAGAAAAAGTTTACACCTTTCTCTCGTGTACTCTTCGACGACTTGTAAAATTGATGCTCGTGAATCTTGCTAGTTTCGATCTAAAACGATGTATCCCGGTGTTTTGAGCCGGAATACAAGTTTTCGCGCAGTTCTGGGACAAAAAGTTTTCAGCTCTCTCTCGTCTACTCTTCCACGACTTGTAAAATTGAAGTGCGTAAATCTCGCTACTTTCGATCTAAAATGATGTATCTCGTTGTTTTGAGCCGGAATACAAGTTTTCGCGCAGTTCTGAGAGAAAAAGTTTACACCTTTCTCTCGTCTACTGTTCGACGACTTGTAAAATCGATGCTCGTGAATTTTGCTAGTTTCGATGTAAAACGATGTATCTCGTTGTTTTGAGCCGGAATACAAGTTTTCGCGCAGTTCTGAGAGAAAAAGTTTACATCTTTCTCTCGTGTCCTCTTCGACGGCTTGTAAAATCGATGCTCGTGAATTTTGCTAGTTTCGATCTAAAACGATGTATCCCGTTGTTTTTAGCCGGAATACAAGTTTTCGCGCAGTTCTGAGCGAAAAAGTTTACACCTTTCTCTCGTATACTCTTCGAAGACTTGTAAAATCGATGCTTGTGAATCTTGCTAGTTTCGATCTAAAACGATGTATCCCTTTGTTTTGAGCCGGAAAACAAGGTTTCGCGCAGTTCTGAGAGAAAAAGTTTACACCTTTCTCTCGTGTACTCTTCGACGACTTGTAAAATTGAAGTGCGTAAATCTCGCTACTTTCGATCAAAAATGATGTATCTCGTTGTTTTGAGCCGGAATACAAGTTTTCGCGCAGTTCTGAGAGAAAAAGTTTACACCTTTCTCTCGTCTACTCTTCGACGACTTGTAAAATCGATGCTCGTGAATCTTGCTAGTTTCGATCTAAAACGATGTATCCGTTGTTTTGAGCCGGAATACAAGTTTTCGCGCAGTTCTGAGAGAAAAAGTTGACACCTTTCTCTCGTCTACTCTTCGAAGACGTAAAATCGATGCTCGTGATTCTTGCTAGTTTCGATCTAAAACGATGTATCCCGTATTTTTGAGCCGGCATACAAGTTTTCGCGCAGTTCTGAGAGAAAAAGTTTACACCTTTCTCTCGTGTACTCTTCGAAGACTTGTAAAATCGATGCTCGTGAATCTTGCTAGTTTCGATCTAAAACGATGTATCCCGTTGTTTTTAGTCGGAATACAAGTTTTCGCGCAGTTCTGAGAGAAAAAGTTTACACCTTTCTCTCGTCTACTCTTCGAGGACTTGTAAAATCGATGCTTGTGAATCTTGCTAGTTTCGATCTAAAACGATGTATCCCTTTGTTTTGAGCCGGAAAACAAGTTTTCGCGCAGTTCTGAGAGAAAAAGTTTACACCTTTCTCTCGTCTACTCCTCGACGACTTGTAAAATCGATGCTCGTGAATCTTGCTAGTTTCGATCTAAACCGATGTATCCCGGTGTTTTGAGCCGGAATACAAGTTTTCGCGCAGTTCTGGGAGAAAAAGTTTCCAGCTCTCTCTCGTCTACTCCTCGACGACTTGTAAAATCGATGCTCGTGAATCTTGCTAGTTTCGACCTAAAACGATGTATCCCGTTGTTGTGAGCCGGAATACAAGTTTTCGCGCAGTTCTGAGAGAAAAAGTTTACACCTTTCTCTCGTCTACTCTTCGACGACTTGTAAAATCGATGCTCGTGAATCTTGCTAGTTTCGATCTAAAACGATGTATTCCGTTGTTTTGAGCCGGAATACAAGTTTTCGTGCAGTTCTGTGAGAAAAAGTTTACACCTTTCTCTCGTGTACTCTTCGAAGACTTGTAAAATCGATGCTCGTGAATCTTGCTAGTTTCGATCTAAAACGATGTATCTGTTGTTTTGAGCTGGAATACAAGTTTTCGCGCAGTTCTGAGAGAAAAAGTTGACACCTTTCTCTCGTCTACTCTTCGAAGACGTAAAATCGATGCTCGTGATTCTTGCTAGCTTCGATCTAAAACGATGTATCCCGTATTTTTGAGCCGGCATACAAGTTTTCGCGCAGTTCTGAGAGAAAAAGTTTACACCTTTCTCTCGTGCTACTCTTCGACGACTTGTAAAATCGATGCTCGTGAATCTTGCTAGTTTCGATCTAAAACGATGTATCCCGGTGTTTTGAGCCGGAATACAAGTTTTCGCGCAGTTCTGGGAGAAAAAGTTTTCAGCTCTCTCTCGTCTACTCTTCCACGACTTGTAAAATTGAAGTGCGTAAATCTCGCTACTTTCGATCTAAAATGATGTATCTCGTTGTTTTGAGCCGGAATACAAGTTTTCGCGCAGTTCTGAGAGAAAAAGTTTACATCTTTCTCTCGTGTCCTCTTCGACGGGTTGTAAAATCGATGCTCGTGAATTTTGCTAGTTTCGATCTAAAACGATGTATCCCGTTGTTTTTAGCCGGAATACAAGTTTTCGCGCAGTTCTGAGGGAAAAAGTTTACACCTTTCTCTCGTATACTCTTCGAAGACTTGTAAAATCGATGCTCGTGAATCTTGCTAGTTTCGATCTAAAACGATGTATCCCGTTGTTTTTAGCCGGAATACAAGTTTTCGCGCAGTTCTGAGAGAAAAAATTGACACCTTTCTCTCGTCTACTCTTCGAAGACGTAAAATCGATGCTCGTGATTCTTGCTAGCTTCGATCTAAAACGATGTATCCCGTATTTTTGAGCCGGCATACAAGTTTTCGCGCAGTTCTGAGAGAAAAAGTTTACACCTTTCTCTCGTGTACTCTTCGACGACTTGTAAAATCGATGCTCGTGAATCTTGCTAGTTTCGATCTAAAACGATGTATCCCGGTGTTTTGAGCCGGAATACAAGTTTTCGCGCAGTTCTGGGAGAAAAAGTTTTCAGCTCTCTCTCGTCTACTCTTCCACGACTTGTAAAATTGAAGTGCGTAAATCTCGCTACTTTCGATCTAAAATGATGTATCTCGTTGTTTTGAGCCGGAATACAAGTTTTCGCGCAGTTCTGAGAGAAAACGTTTACACCTTTCTCTCGTCTACTCTTCGAAGACTTGTAAAATCGATGCTCGTGAATCTTGCTAGTTTCGATCTAAAACGATGTATCCGTTGTTTTGAGCTGGAATACAAGTTTTCGCGCAGTTCTGAGAGAAAAAGTTGACACCTTTCTCTCGTCTACTCTTCGAAGACGTAAAATCGATGCTCGTGATTCTTGCTAGTTTCGATCTAAAACGATGTATCCCGTATTTTTGAGCCGGCATACAAGTTTTCGCGCAGTTCTGAGAGAAAAAGTTTACACCTTTCTCTCGTGTACTCTTCGAAGACTTGTAAAATCGATGCTCGTGAATCTTGCTAGTTTCAATATAAAACGATGTATCCCGTTGTTTTTAGTCGGAATACAAGTTTTCGCGCAGTTCTGAGAGAAAAAGTTTACACCTTTCTCTCGTCTACTCTTCGAGGACTTGTAAAATCGATGCTTGTGAATCTTGCTAGTTTCGATCTAAAACGATGTATCCCTTTGTTTTGAGCCGGAAAACAAGTTTTCGCGCAGTTCTGAGAGAAAACGTTTACACCTTTCTCTCGTCTACTCCTCGACGATTTGTAAAATCGATGCTCGTGAATCTTGCTAGTTTCGATCTAAACCGATGTATCCCGGTGTTTTGAGCCGGAATACAAGTTTTCGCGCAGTTCTGGGAGAAAAAGTTTCCAGCTCTCTCTCGTCTACTCCTCGACGATTTGTAAAATCGATGCTCGTGAATCTTGCTAGTTTCGACCTAAAACGATGTATCCCGTTGTTGTGAGCCGGAATACAAGTTTTCGCGCAGTTCTGAGAGAAAAAGTTTACACCTTTCTCTCGTCTACTCTTCGACGACTTGTAAAATCGATGCTCGTGAATCTTGCTAGTTTCGATCTAAAACGATGTATTCCGTTGTTTTGAGCCGGAATACAAGTTTTTTTGCAGTTCTGTGAGAAAAAGTTTACACCTTTCTCTCGTGTACTCTTCGAAGACTTGTATAATCGATGCTCGTGAATCTTGCTAGTTTCGATCTAAAACGATGTATCTGTTGTTTTGAGCTGGAATACAAGTTTTCGCGCAGTTCTGAGAGAAAAAGTTGACACCTTTCTCTCGTCTACTCTTCGAAGACGTAAAATCGATGCTCGTGATTCTTGCTAGCTTCGATCTAAAACGATGTATCCCGTATTTTTGAGCCGGCATACAAGTTTTGGCGCAGTTCTGAGAGAAAAAGTTTACACCTTTCTCTCGTGCACTCTTCGACGACTTGTAAAATCGATGCTCGTGAATCTTGCTAGTTTCGATCTAAAACGATGTATCCCGGTGTTTTGAGCCGGAATACAAGTTTTCGCGCAGTTCTGGGAGAAAAAGTTTTCAGCTCTCTCTCGTCTACTCTTCCACGACTTGTAAAATTAAAGTGCGTAAATCTCGCTACTTTCGATCTAAAATGATGTATCTCGTTGTTTTGAGCCGGAATACAAGTTTTCGCGCAGTTCTGAGAGAAAAAGTTTACACCTTTCTCTCGTTTACTCGTCGACGACTTGTAAAATCGATGCTCGTGAATCTTGCTAGTTTCGATCTAAAACGATGTATTCCGTTGTTTTGAGCCGGAATACAAGTTTTCGTGCAGTTCTGTGAGAAAAAGTTTACACCTTTCTCTCGTGTACTCTTCGAAGACTTGTATAATCGATGCTCGTGAATCTTGCTAGTTTCGATCTAAAACGATGTATCCGTTGTTTTGAGCTGGAATACAAGTTTTCGCGCAGTTCTGAGAGAAAAAGTTGACACCTTTCTCTCGTCTACTCTTCGAAGACGTAAAACCGATGCTCGTGATTCTTGCTAGTTTCGATCTAAAACGATGTATCCCGTATTTTTCAGCCGGCATACAAGTTTTCGTGCAGTTCTGAGAGAAAAAGTTTACACCTTTCTCTCGTGTACTCTTCGACGACTTGTAAAATCGATGCTCGTGAATCTTGCTAGTTTCGATCTAAAACGATGTATCCCTTTGTTTTGAGCCGGAATACAAGTTTTCGCGCAGTTCTGAGAGAAAAAGTTTACACCTTTCTCTCGTCTACTCTTCGACGACTTGTAAAATCGATGCTCGTGAATCTTGCTAGTTTCGACCTAAAACGATGTATCCCGTTGTTTTGAGCCGGAATACAAGTTTTCGCACAGTTCTGAGAGAAAAAGTTTACACCTTTCTCTCGTGTACTCTTCGACGGCTTGTAAAATCGATGCTCGTGAATCTTGCTAGTTTCGATCTAAAACGATGTATTCCGTTGTTTTGAGCCGGAATACAAGTTTTCGTGCAGTTCTGTGAGAAAAAGTTAACACCTTTCTCTCGTTTACTCTTCGAAGACTTGTAAAATCGATGCTCGTGAATCTTGCTAGTTTCGATCTAAAACGATGTATCCGTTGTTTTGAGCTGGAATACAAGTTTTCGCGCAGTTCTGAGAGAAAAAGTTTTCAGCTCTCTCTCGTCTACTCTTCCACGACTTGTAAAATTGAAGTGCGTAAATCTCACTACTTTCGATCTAAAATGATGTATCCCGTTGTTTTGAGCCGGAATACAAGTTTTCGCGCAGTTCTGAGAGAAAAAGTTTACACCTTTCTCTCGTCTACTCTTCGAAGACGTAAAATCGATGCTCGTGAATCTTGCTAGTTTCGATCTAAAACGATGTATTCCGTATTTTTGAGCCGGCATACAAGTTTTCGCGCAGTTCTGAGAGAAAAAGTTTACACCTTTCTCTCGTCTACTCTTCGACGACTTGTAAAATCGATGCTCGTGAATTTTGCTAGTTTCGATGTAAAACGATGTATCCCGTTGTTTTGAGCCGGAATACAAGTTTTCGCGCAGTTCTGAGAGAAAACCTTTACATCATTCTCCCGTGTCCTCTTCGACGGCTTGTAAAATCGATGCTCGTGAATCTTGCTAGTTTCGATCTAAAACGATGTATCCCGGTGTTTTGAGCCGGAATGCAAGTTTTCGCGCAGTTCTGGGAGAAAAAGTTTTCAGCTCTCTCTCGTCTACTCTTCCACGACATGTAAAATCGAAGTGCGTAAATCTCTCTACATTCAATCTAAAACGATGTATCCCGTTGTTGTGAGCCGGAATACAAGTTTTCGCGCAATTCTGAGAGAAAAAGTTTACACCTTTCTCTCGTCTACTCTTCGACGACTTGTAAAATCGATGCTCGTGATTCTTGCTAGCTTCGATCTAAAACGATGTATCCCGTATGTTTGAGCCGGCATACAAGTTTTCGCGCAGTTCTGAGAGAAAAAGTTTACACCTTTCCTCGTGTAATCTTCGACGACTTGTAAAATCGATGCTCGTGAATCTTGCTAGTTTCGATCTAAAACGATGTATCCCGGTGTTTTGAGCCGGAATACAAGTTTTCGCGCAGTTCTGGGAGAAAAAGTTTTCAGCTCTCTCTCGTCTACTCTTCCACGACTTGTAAAATTGAAGTGCGTAAATCTCGCTACTTTCGATCTAAAATGATGTATCTCGTTGTTTTGAGCCGGAATACAAGTTTTCGCGCAGTTCTGAGAGAAAAAGTTTACACCTTTCTCTCGTCTACTCTTCGAAGACTTGTAAAATCGATGCTCGTGAATCTTGCTAGTTTCGATCTAAAACGATGTATCCGTTGTTTTGAGCTGGAATACAAGTTTTCGCGCAGTTCTGAGAGAAAAAGTTGACACCTTTCTCTCGTCTACTCTTCGAAGACGTAAAATCGATGCTCGTGATTCTTGCTAGTTTCGATCTAAAACGATGTATCCCGTATTTTTGAGCCGGCATACAAGTTTTCGCGCAGTTCTGAGAGAAAAAGTTTACACCTTTCTCTCGTGTACTCTTCGACGACTTGTAAAATCGATTCTCGTGAATCTTGCTAGTTTCGATCTAAAACGATGTATCCCGGTGTTTTGAGCCGGAATACAAGTTTTCGCGCAGTTCTGGGAGAAAAAGTTTTCAGCTCTCTCTCGTCTACTCTTCCACGAGTTGTAAAATTGAAGTGCGTAAATCTCGCTACTTTCGATCTAAAATGATGTACCTCGTTGTTTTGAGCCGGAATACAAGTTTTCGCGCAGTTCTGAGAGAAAAAGTTTACACCTTTCTCTCGTGTACTCTTCGACGACTTGTAAAATCGATGCTCGTGAATCTTGCTAGTTTCGATCTAAAACGATGTATCCCGGTGTTTTGAGCCGGAATACAAGTTTTCGCGCAGTTCTGGGAGAAAAAGTTTTCAGCTCTCTCTCGTCTACTCTTCCACGAGTTGTAAAATTGAAGTGCGTAAATCTCGCTACTTTCGATTTAAAATGATGTACCTCGTTGTTTTGAGCCGGAATACAAGTTTTCGCGCAGTTCTGAGAGAAAAAGTTTACACCTTTCTCTCGTCTACTCTTCGACGACTTGTAAAATCGATGCTCGTGAATTTTGTTAGTTTCGATGTAAAACGATGTATCTCGTTGTTTTGAGCCGGAATACAAGTTTTCGCACAGTTCTGAGAGAAAAAGTTTACATCTTTCTCTCGTGTCCTCTTCGACGGCTTGTAAAATCGATGCTCGTGAATCTTGCTAGTTTCGATCTAAAACGATGTATCCCGGTGTTTTGAGCCGGAATACAAGTTTTCGCGCAGTTCTGGGAGAAAAAGTTTTCAGCTCTCTCTCGTCTACTCTTCCACGAGTTGTAAAATTGAAGTGCGTAAATCTCGCTACTTTCGATCTAAAATGATGTACCTCGTTGTTTTGAGCCGGAATACAAGTTTTCGCGCAGTTCTGAGAGAAAAAGTTTACACCTTTCTCTCGTCTACTCTTCGACGACTTGTAAAATCGATGCTCGTGAATTTTGTTAGTTTCGATGTAAAACGATGTATCTCGTTGTTTTGAGCCGGAATACAAGTTTTCGCACAGTTCTGAGAGAAAAAGTTTACATCTTTCTCTCGTGTCCTCTTCGACGGCTTGTAAAATCGATGCTCGTGAATTTTGCTAGTTTCGATCTAAAACGATGTATCCCGTTGTTTTTAGCCGGAATACTAGTTTTCGCGCAGTTCTGAGGGAAAAAGTTTGCACCTTTCTCTCGTATACTCTTCGAAGACTTGTAAAATCGATGCTCGTGAATCTTGCTAGTTTCGATCTAAAACGATGTATCCCGTTGTTTTTAGTCGGAATACAAGTTTTCGCGCAGTTCTGAGAGAAGAAGTTTACACCTTTCTCTCGTCTACTCTTCGAGGACTTGTAAAATCGATGCTTGTGAATCTTGCTAGTTTCGATCTAAAACGATGTATCCCTTTGTTTGGAGCCGGAAAACAAGTTTTCGCGCAGTTCTGAGAGAAAAAGTTTACACCTTTCTCTCGTCTACTCCACGACGATTTGTAAAATCGATGCTCGTGAATCTTTCTAGTTTCGATCTAAAACGATGTATCCCGGTGTTTTGAGCCGGAATACAAGTTTTCGCGCAGTTCTGGGAGAAAAAGTTTTCAGCTCTCTCTCGTCTACACTTCCACGAGTTGTAAAATTGAAGTGCGTAAATCTCGCTACTTTCGATCTAAAATGATGTACCTCGTTGTTTTGAGCCGGAATACAAGTTTTCGCGCAGTTCTGAGAGAAAAAGTTTACACCTTTCTCTCGTGTACTCTTCGAGGACTTGTAAAATCGATGCTCGTGAATCTTGCTAGTTTCGATCTAAAACGATGTATCCCGTTGTTGTGAGCCGGAATACAAGTTTTCGCACAGTTCTGAGAGAAAAAGTTTACACCTTTCTCTCGTGTACTCTTCGACGACTTGTAAATGATGCTCGTGAATCTTGCTAGTTCCGATCTAAAACGATGTATTCCTTTGTTTTGAGCCGGAATACAAGTTTTCGTGCAGTTCTGTGAGAAAAAGTTTACACCTTTCTATCGTCTACTCTTCGAAGACGTAAAATCGATGCTCGTGATTCTTGCTAGTTTCGATCTAAAACGATGTATCCCGTATTTTTGAGCCGGCATACAAGTTTTCGCGCAGTTCTGAGAGAAAAAGTTTACACCTTTCTCTCGTGTACTCTTCGACGACTTGTAAAATCGATGCTCGTGAATCTTGCTAGTTTCGATCTAAAACGATGTATTCCGGTGTTTTGAGCCGGAATACAAGTTTTCGCGCAGTTCTGGGAGAAAAAGTTTTCAGCTCTCTCTCGTCTACTCCTCGACGATTTGTAAAATCGATGCTCGTGAATCTTGCTAGTTTCGACCTAAAACGATGTATCCCGTTGTTGTGAGCCGGAATACAAGTTTTCGCGCAGTTCTGAGAGAAAAAGTTTACACCTTTCTCTCGTCTACTCTTCGACGACTTGTAAAATCGATGCTCGTGAATCTTGCTAGTTTCGATCTAAAACGATGTATTCCGTTGTTTTGAGCCGGAATACAAGTTTTCGTGCAGTTCTGTGAGAAAAAGTTTACACCTTTCTCTCGTGTACTCTTCGAAGACTTGTAAAATCGATGCTCGTGAATCTTGCTAGTTTCGATCTAAAACGATGTATCCGTTGTTTTGAGCTGGAATACAAGTTTTCGCGCAGTTCTGAGAGAAAAAGTTGACACCTTTCTCTCGTGTACTCTTCGACGACTTGTAAAATCGATGCTCGTGAATCTTGCTAGTTTCGATCTAAAACGATGTATCCCGGTGTTTTGAGCCGGAATACAAGTTTTCGCGCTGTTCTGGGAGAAAAAGTTTTCAGCTCTCTCTCGTCTACTCTTCCACGACTTGTAAAATTGAAGTGCGTTAATCTCGCTACTTTCGATCTAAAATGATGTATCTCGTTGTTTTGAGCCGGAATCCAAGTTTTCGCGCAGTTCTGACAGAAAAAGTTTACACCTTTCTCTCGTTTACTCGTCGACGACTTGTAAAATCGATGCTCGTGAATCTTGCTAGTTTCGATCTAAAACGATGTATTCCGTTGTTTTGAGCCGGAATACAAGTTTTCGTGCAGTTCTGTGAGAAAAAGTTTACACCTTTCTCTCGTCTACTCTTCGAAGACTTGTAAAGTCGATGCTCGTGAATCTTGCTAGTTTCGATCTAAAACAATGTATCCGTTGTTTTGAGCTGGAATACAAGTTTTCGCGCAGTTCTGAGAGAAAAAGTTGACACCTTTCTCTCGTCTACTCTTCGAAGACGTAAAACCGATGCTCGTGATTCTTGCTAGTTTCGATCTAAAACGATGTATCCCGTATTTTTGAGCCGGCATAAGTGTTTTGGCGCAGTTCTGAGAGAAAAAGTTTACACCTTTATCTCGTGTACTCTTCGACGACTTGTAAAATCGATGCTCGTGAATCTTGCTAGTTTCGATCTAAAACGATGTATTCCGTTCTTTTGAGCCGGAATACAAGTTTTCGTGCAGTTCTGTGAGAAAAAGTTTACACCTTTCTCTCGTGTACTCTTCGAAGACTTGTAAAATCGATGCTCGTGAATCTTGCTAGTTTCGATCTAAAACGATGTATCCGTTGTTTTGAGCTGGAATACAAGTTTTCGCGCAGTTCTGAGAGAAAAAGTTGACACCTTTCTCTCGTCTACTCTTCGAAGACGTAAAACCGATGCTCGTGATTCTTGCTAGTTTCGATCTAAAACGATGTATCCCGTATTTTTGAGCCTGCATACAAGTTTTCGCGCGGTTCTGAGAGAAAAAGTTTACACCTTTCTCTCGTGTACTCTTCGACGACTTGTAAAATCGATGCTCGTGAATCTTGCTAGTTTCGATCTAAAACGATGTATCCCGGTGTTTTGAGCCGGAATACAAGTTTTCGCGCAGTTCTGGGAGAAAAAGTTTTCAGCTCTCTCTCGTCTACTCTTCCACGACTTGTAAAATTGAAGTGCGTGAATCTCGCTACTTTCGATCTAAAATGATGTATCTCGTTGTTTTGAGCCGGAATACAAGTTTTCGCGCAGTTCTGAGAGAAAAAGTTTACATCTTTCTCTCGTATACTCTTCGAAGACTTGTAAAATCGATGCTCGTGAATCTTGCTAGTTTCGATCTAAAACGATGTATCCCTTTGTTTTGAGCCGGAAAACAAGTTTTCGTGCAGTTCTGTGAGAAAAAGTTTACACCTTTCTCTCGTCTACTCTTCGAAGACGTAAAATCGATGCTCGTGATTCTTGCTAGCTTCGATCTAAAACGATGTATCCCGTATTTTTGAGCCGGCATACAAGTTTTGGCGCAGTTCTGAGAGAAAAAGTTTACACCTTTCTCTCGTGTACTCTTCGACGACTTGTAAAATCGATGCTCGTGAATCTTGCTAGTTTCGATCTAAAACGATGTATCCCGGTGTTTTGAGCCGGAATACAAGTTTTCGCGCTGTTCTGGGAGAAAAAGTTTTCAGCTCTCTCTCGTCTACTCTTCCACGACTTGTAAAATTGAAGTGCGTTAATCTCGCTACTTTCGATCTAAAATGATGTATCTCGTTGTTTTGAGCCGGAATCCAAGTTTTCGCGCAGTTCTGAGAGAAAAAGTTTACACCTTTCTCTCGTTTACTCGTCGACGACTTGTAAAATCGATGCTCGTGAATCTTGCTAGTTTCGATCTAAAACGATGTATTCCGTTGTTTTGAGCCGGAATACAAGTTTTCGTGCAGTTCTGTGAGAAAAAGTTTACACCTTTCTCTCGTCTACTCTTCGAAGACTTGTAAAGTCGATGCTCGTGAATCTTGCTAGTTTCGATCTAAAACAATGTATCCGTTGTTTTGAGCTGGAATACAAGTTTTCGCGCAGTTCTGAGAGAAAAAGTTGACACCTTTCTCTCGTCTACTCTTCGAAGACGTAAAACCGATGCTCGTGATTCTTGCTAGTTTCGATCTAAAACGATGTATCCCGTATTTTTGAGCCGGCATAAAAGTTTTGGCGCAGTTCTGAGAGAAAAAGTTTACACCTTTATCTCGTGTACTCTTCGACGACTTGTAAAATCGATGCTCGTGAATCTTGCTAGTTTCGATCTAAAACGATGTATTCCGTTCTTTTGAGCCGGAATACAAGTTTTCGTGCAGTTCTGTGAGAAAAAGTTTACACCTTTCTCTCGTGTACTCTTCGAAGACTTGTAAAATCGATGCTCGTGAATCTTGCTAGTTTCGATCTAAAACGATGTATCCGTTGTTTTGAGCTGGAATACAAGTTTTCGCGCAGTTCTGAGAGAAAAAGTTGACACCTTTCTCTCGTCTACTCTTCGAAGACGTAAAACCGATGCTCGTGATTCTTGCTAGTTTCGATCTAAAACGATGTATCCCGTATTTTTGAGCCTGCATACAAGTTTTCGCGCAGTTCTGAGAGAAAAAGTTTACACCTTTCTCTCGTGTACTCTTCGACGACTTGTAAAATCGATGCTCGTGAATCTTGCTAGTTTCGATCTAAAACGATGTATCCCGGTGTTTTGAGCCGGAATACAAGTTTTCGCGCAGTTCTGGGAGAAAAAGTTTTCAGCTCTCTCTCGTCTACTCTTCCACGACTTGTAAAATTGAAGTGCGTAAATCTCGCTACTTTCGATCTAAAATGATGTATCTCGTTGTTTTGAGCCGGAATACAAGTTTTCGCGCAGTTCTGAGAGAAAAAGTTTACATCTTTTTCTCGTATACTCTTCGAAGACTTGTAAAATCGATGCTCGTGAATCTTGCTAGTTTCGATCTAAAACGATGTATCCCTTTGTTTTGAGCCGGAAAACAAGTTTTCGTGCAGTTCTGTGAGAAAAAGTTTACACCTTTCTCTCGTCTACTCTTCGAAGACGTAAAATCGATGCTCGTGATTCTTGCTAGCTTCGATCTAAAACGATGTATCCCGTATTTTTGAGCCGGCATACAAGTTTTGGCGCAGTTCTGAGAGAAAAAGTTTACACCTTTCTCTCGTGTACTCTTCGACGACTTGTAAAATCGATGCTCGTGAATCTTGCTAGTTTCGATCTAAAACGATGTATCCCGTTGTTTTGAGCCGGAATACAAGTTTTCGCACAGTTCTGAGAGAAAAAGTTTTATCTTTCTCTCGTATACTCTTCGAAGACTTGTAAAATCGATGCTCGTGAATCTTGCTAGTTTCGATCTAAAACGATGTATCCCGTTGTTTTGAGCCGGAATACAAGTTTTCGCACAGTTCTGAGAGAAAAAGTTTACACCGTTCTCTCGTGTACTCTTCGAGGACTTGTAAAATCGATGCTCGTGAATCTTGCTAGTTTCGATCTAAAACGATGTATTCTGTTGTTTTGAGCCGGAATACAAGTTTTCGTGCAGTTCTGTGAGAAAAAGTTTACACCTTTCTCTCGTCTACTCTTCGAAGACTTGTAAAATCGATGCTCGTGAATCTTGCTAGTTTCGATCTAAAACGATGTATCCGTTGTTTTGAGCTGGAATACAAGTTTTCGCGCTGTTCTGGGAGAAAAAGTTTTCAGCTCTCTCTCGTCTACTCTTCCACGACTTGTAAAATTGAAGTGCGTTAATCTCGCTACTTTCGATCTAAAATGATGTATCTCGTTGTTTTGAGCCGGAATCCAAGTTTTCGCGCAGTTCTGAGAGAAAAAGTTTACACCTTTCTCTCGTTTACTCGTCGACGACTTGTAAAATCGATGCTCGTGAATCTTGCTAGTTTCGATCTAAAACGATGTATTCCGTTGTTTTGAGCCGGAATACAAGTTTTCGTGCAGTTCTGTGAGAAAAAGTTTACACCTTTCTCTCGTCTACTCTTCGAAGACTTGTAAAGTCGATGCTCGTGAATCTTGCTAGTTTCGATCTAAAACAATGTATCCGTTGTTTTGAGCTGGAATACAAGTTTTCGCGCAGTTCTGAGAGAAAAAGTTGACACCTTTCTCTCGTCTACTCTTCGAAGACGTAAAACCGATGCTCGTGATTCTTGCTAGTTTCGATCTAAAACGATGTATCCCGTATTTTTGAGCCGGCATAAAAGTTTTGGCGCAGTTCTGAGAGAAAAAGTTTACACCTTTATCTCGTGTACTCTTCGACGACTTGTAAAATCGATGCTCGTGAATCTTGCTAGTTTCGATCTAAAATGATGTATTCCGTTCTTTTGAGCCGGAATACAAGTTTTCGTGCAGTTCTGTGAGAAAAAGTTTACACCTTTCTCTCGTGTACTCTTCGAAGACTTGTAAAATCGATGCTCGTGAATCTTGCTAGTTTCGATCTAAAACGATGTATCCGTTGTTTTGAGCTGGAATACAAGTTTTCGCGCAGTTCTGAGAGAAAAAGTTGACACCTTTCTCTCGTCTACTCTTCGAAGACGTAAAATCGATGCTCGTGATTCTTGCTAGCTTCGATCTAAAACGATGTATCCCGTATTTTTGAGCCGGCATACAAGTTTTGGCGCAGTTCTGAGAGAAAAAGTTTACACTTTTCTCTCGTGTACTCTTCGACGACTTGTAAAATCGATGCTCGTGAATCTTGCTAGTTTCGATCTAAAACGATGTATCCCGGTGTTTTGAGCCGGAATACAAGTTTTCGCGCAGTTCTGGGAGAAAAAGTTTTCAGCTCTCTCTCGTCTACTCTTCCACGACTTGTAAAACTGAAATGCGTAAATCTCGCTACTTTCGATCTAAAATGATGTATCTCGTTGTTTTGAGCCGGAATACAAGTTTTCGCGCAGTTCTGAGAGAAAAAGTTTACACCTTTCTCTCGTTTACTCGTCGACGACTTGTAAAATCGATGCTCGTGAATCTTGCTAGTTTCGATCTAAAACGATGTATTCCGTTGTTTTGAGCCGGAATACAAGTTTTCGTGCAGTTCTGTGAGAAAAAGTTTACCCCTTTCTCTCGTGTACTCTTCGAAGACTTGTAAAATCGATGCTCGTGAATCTTGCTAGTTTCGATCTAAAACGATGTATCCGTTGTTTTGAGCTGGAATACAAGTTTTCGCGCAGTTCTGAGAGAAAAAGTTGACACCTTTCTCTCGTCTACTCTTCGAAGACGTAAAATCGATGCTCGTGATTCTTGCTAGCTTCGATCTAAAACGATATATCCCGTATTTTTGAGCCGGCATACAAGTTTTGGCGCAGTTCTGAGAGAAAAAGTTTACACCTTTCTCTCGTGTACTCTTCGACGACTTGTAAAATCGATGCTCGTGAATCTTGCTAGTTTCGATCTAAAACGATGTATCCCGGTGTTTTGAGCCGGAATACAAGTTTTCGCGCAGTTCTGGGAGAAAATGTTTTCAGCTCTCTCTCGTCTACTCTTCCACGACTTGTAAAATTGAAGTGCGTAAATCTCGCTACTTTCGATCTAAAATGATGTATCTCGTTGTTTTGAGCCGGAATACAAGTTTTCGCGCAGTTCTGAGAAAAAAAGTTTACACCTTTCTCTCGTTTACTCGTCGACGACTCTTAAAATCGATGCTCGTGAATCTTGCTAGTTTCGATCTAAAACGATGTATTCCGTTGTTTTGAGCCAGAATACAAGTTTTCGTGCAGTTCTGTGAGAAAAAGTTTACACCTTTCTCTCGTCTACTCTTCGAAGACTTGTAAAGTCGATGCTCGTGAATCTTGCTAGTTTCGATCTAAAACAATGTATCCGTTGTTTTGAGCTGGAATACAAGTTTTCGCGCAGTTCTGAGAGAAAAAGTTGACACCCTTCTCTCGTCTACTCTTCGAAGACGTAAAACCAATGCCCGTGATTCTTGCTAGTCTCGATCTAAAACGATGTATCCCGTATTTTTGAGCCTGCATACAAGTTTTCGCGCAGTTCTGAGAGAAAAAGTTTACACCTTTCTCTCGTGTACTCTTCGACGACTTGTAAAATCGATGCTCGTGAATCTTGCTAGTTTCGATCTAAAACGATGTATCCCGGTGTTTTGAGCCGGAATACAAGTTTTCGCGCAGTTCTGGGAGAAAAAGTTTTCAGCTCTCTCTCGTCTACTCTTCCACGACTTGTAAAATTGAAGTGCGTAAATCTCGCTACTTTCGATCTAAAATGATGTATCTCGTTGTTTTGAGCCGGAATACAAGTTTTCGCGCAGTTCTGAGAGAAAAAGTTTACACCTTTCTCTCGTCTACTCTTCGACGACTTGTAAAATCGATGCTCGAGAATTTTGCTAGTTTCGATGTAAAACGATGTATCCGTTGTTTTGAGCTGGAATACAAGTTTTCGCGCAGTTCTGATAGAAAAAGTTGACACCTTTCTCTCGTCTACTCTTCGAAGACGTAAAATCGATGCTCGTGAATCTTGCTAGTTTCGATCTAAAACGATGTATCCCGTTGTTGTGAGCCGGAATACAAGTTTTCGCACAGTTCTGAGAGAAAAAGTTTACACCTTTCTCTCGTGTACTCTTCGACGACTTGTAAAATCGATGCTCGTGAATCTTGCTAGTTTCGACCTAAAACGATGTATCCCGTTGTTTTGAGCCGGAATACAAGTTTTCGCACAGTTCTGAGAGAAAAAGTTTACACCTTTCTCTCGTGTACTCTTCGACGGCTTGTAAAATCGATGCTCGTGAATCTTGCTAGTTTCGATCTAAAACGATGTATTCCGTTGTTTTGAGCCGGAATACAAGTTTTCGTGCAGTTCTGTGAGAAAAAGTTAACACCTTTCTCTCGTCTACTCTTCGAAGACTTGTAAAATCGATGCTCGTGAATCTTGCTAGTTTCGATCTAAAACGATGTATCCGTTGTTTTGAGCTGGAATACAAGTTTTCGCGCAGTTCTGAGAGAAAAAGTTTTCAGCTCTCTCTCGTCTACTCTTCCACGACTTGTAAAATTGAAGTGCGTAAATCTCACTACTTTCGATCTAAAATGATGTATCCCGTTGTTTTGAGCCGGAATACAAGTTTTCGCGCAGTTCTGAGAGAAAAAGTTTACACCTTTCTCTCGTCTACTCTTCGAAGACGTAAAATCGATGCTCGTGAATCTTGCTAGTTTCGATCTAAAACGATGTATTCCGTATTTTTGAGCCGGCATACAAGTTTTCGCGCAGTTCTGAGAGAAAAAGTTTACACCTTTCTCTCGTCTACTCTTCGACGACTTGTAAAATCGATACTCGTGAATTTTGCTAGTTTCGATGTAAAACGATGTATCCCGTTGTTTTGAGCCGGAATACAAGTTTTCGCGCAGTTCTGAGAGAAAACCTTTACATCATTCTCCCGTGTCCTCTTCGACGGCTTGTAAAATCGATGCTCGTGAATCTTTCTAGTTTCGATCTAAAACGATGTATCCCGGTGTTTTGAGCCGGTATGCAAGTTTTCGCGCAGTTCTGGGAGAAAAAGTTTTCAGCTCTCTCTCGTCTACTCTTCCACGACATGTAAAATCGAAGTGCGTAAATCTCTCTACTTTCAATCTAAAACGATGTATCCCGTTGTTGTGAGCCGGAATACAAGTTTTCGCGCAATTCTGAGAGAAAAAGTTTACACCTTTCTCTCGTCTACTCTTCGACGACTTGTAAAATCGATGCTCGTGATTCTTGCTAGCTTCGATCTAAAACGATGTATCCCGTATGTTTGAGCCGGCATACAAGTTTTCGCGCAGTTCTGAGAGAAAAAGTTTACACCTTTCCTCGTGTAATCTTCGACGACTTGTAAAATCGATGCTCGTGAATCTTGCTAGTTTCGATCTAAAACGATGTATCCCGGTGTTTTGAGCCGGAATACAAGTTTTCGCGCAGTTCTGGGAGAAAAAGTTTTCAGCTCTCTCTCGTCTACTCTTCCACGACTTGTAAAATTGAAGTGCGTAAATCTCGCTACTTTCGATCTAAAATGATGTATCTCGTTGTTTTGAGCCGGAATACAAGTTTTCGCGCAGTTCTGAGAGAAAAAGTTTACACCTTTCTCTCGTCTACTCTTCGAAGACTTGTAAAATCGATGCTCGTGAATCTTGCTAGTTTCGATCTAATACGATGTATCCGTTGTTTTGAGCTGGAATACAAGTTTTCGCGCAGTTCTGAGAGAAAAAGTTGACACCTTTCTCTCGTCTACTCTTCGAAGACGTAAAATCGATGCTCGTGATTCTTGCTAGTTTCGATCTAAAACGATGTATCCCGTATTTTTGAGCCGGCATACAAGTTTTCGCGCAGTTCTGAGAGAAAAAGTTTACACCTTTCTCTCGTGTACTCTTCGACGACTTGTAAAATCGATGCTCGTGAATCTTGCTAGTTTCGATCTAAAACGATGTATCCCGGTGTTTTGAGCCGGAATACAAGTTTTCGCGCAGTTCTGGGAGAAAAAGTTTTCAGCTCTCTCTCGTCTACTCTTCCACGAGTTGTAAAATTGAAGTGCGTAAATCTCGCTACTTTCGATCTAAAATGATGTACCTCGTTGTTTTGAGCCGGAATACAAGTTTTCGCGCAGTTCTGAGAGAAAAAGTTTACACCTTTCTCTCGTCTACTCTTCGACGATTTGTAAAATCGATGCTCGTGAATTTTGTTAGTTTCGATGTAAAACGATGTATCTCGTTGTTTTGAGCCGGAATACAAGTTTTCGCACAGTTCTGAGAGAAAAAGTTTACATCTTTCTCTCGTGTCCTCTTCGACGGCTTGTAAAATCGATGCTCGTGAATTTTGCTAGTTTCGATCTAAAACGATGTATCCCGTTGTTTTTAGCCGGAATACTAGTTTTCGCGCAGTTCTGAGGGAAAAAGTTTACACCTTTCTCTCGTATACTCTTCGAAGACTTGTAAAATCGATGCTCGTGAATCTTGCTAGTTTCGATCTAAAACGATGTATCCCGTTGTTTTTAGTCGGAATACAAGTTTTCGCGCAGTTCTGAGAGAAGAAGTTTACACCTTTCTCTCGTCTACTCTTCGAGGACTTGTAAAATCGATGCTTGTGAATCTTGCTAGTTTCGATCTAAAACGATGTATCCCTTTGTTTGGAGCCGGAAAACAAGTTTTCGCGCAGTTCTGAGAGAAAAAGTTTACACCTTTCTCTCGTCTACTCCACGACGATTTGTAAAATCGATGCTCGTGAATCTTGCTAGTTTCGTCCTAAAACGATGTATCCCGTTGTTTCGAGCCGGAATACAAGTTTTTGCACAGTTCTGAGAGAAAAAGTTTACACCTTTCTCTCGTGTACTCTTCGAGGACTTGTAAAATCGATGCTCGTGAATCTTGCTAGTTTCGATCTAAAACGATGTATCCCGTTGTTGTGAGCCGGAATACAAGTTTTCGCACAGTTCTGAGAGAAAAAGTTTACACCTTTCTCTCGTGTACTCTTCGACGACTTGTAAAATGATGCTCGTGAATCTTGCTAGCTCCGATCTAAAACGATGTATTCCTTTGTTTTGAGCCGGAATACAAGTTTTCGCGCAGTTCTGAGAGAAAAAGTTTACACCTTTCTCTCGTCTACTCTTCGAAGACTGTAAAATCGATGCTCGTGAATCTTGCTAGTTTCGATCTAAAACGATGTATTCCGTATTTTTGAGCCGGCATACAAGTTTTCGCGCAGTTCTGAGAGAAAAAGTTTACACCTTTCTCTCGTCTACTCTTCGACGACTTGTAAAATCGATGCTCGTGAATCTTGCTAGTTTCGATGTAAAACGATGTATCCCGTTGTTTTGAGCCGGAATACAAGTTTTCGCGCAGTTCTGAGAGAAATCCTTTACATCATTCTCCCGTGTCCTCTTCGACGGCTTGTAAAATCGATGCTCGTGAATCTTGCTAGTTTCGATCTAAAACGATGTATCCCGGTGTTTTGAGCCGGAATGCAAGTTTTCGCGCAGTTCTGGGAGAAAAAGTTTTCAGCTCTCTCTCGTCTACTCTTCCACGACATGTAAAATCGAAGTGCGTAAATCTCTCTACTTTCAATCTAAAACGATGTATCCCGTTGTTGTGAGCCGGAATACAAGTTTTCGCGCAATTCTGAGAGAAAAAGTTTACACCTTTCTCTCGTCTACTCTTCGACGACTTGTAAAATCGATGCTCGTGATTCTTGCTAGCTTCGATCTAAAACGATGTATCCCGTATGTTTGAGCCGGCATACAAGTTTTCGCGCAGTTCTGAGAGAAAAAGTTTACACCTTTCCTCGTGTAATCTTCGACGACTTGTAAAATCGATGCTCGTGAATCTTGCTAGTTTCGATCTAAAACGATGTATCCCGGTGTTTTGAGCCGGAATACAAGTTTTCGCGCAGTTCTGGGAGAAAAAGTTTTCAGCTCTCTCTCGTCTACTCTTCCACGACTTGTAAAATTGAAGTGCGTAAATCTCGCTACTTTCGATCTAAAATGATGTATCTCGTTGTTTTGAGCCGGAATACAAGTTTTCGCGCAGTTCTGAGAGAAAAAGTTTACACCTTTCTCTCGTCTACTCTTCGAAGACTTGTAAAATCGATGCTCGTGAATCTTGCTAGTTTCGATCTAAAACGATGTATCCGTTGTTTTGAGCTGGAATACAAGTTTTCGCGCAGTTCTGAGAGAAAAAGTTGACACCTTTCTCTCGTCTACTCTTCGAAGACGTAAAATCGATGCTCGTGATTCTTGCTAGTTTCGATCTAAAACGATGTATCCCGTATTTTTGAGCCGGCATACAAGTTTTCGCGCAGTTCTGAGAGAAAAAGTTTACACCTTTCTCTCGTGTACTCTTCGACGACTTGTAAAATCGATGCTCGTGAATCTTGCTAGTTTCGATCTAAAACGATGTATCCCGGTGTTTTGAGCCGGAATACAAGTTTTCGCGCAGTTCTGGGAGAAAAAGTTTTCAGCTCTCTCTCGTCTACTCTTCCACGAGTTGTAAAATTGAAGTGCGTAAATCTCGCTACTTTCGATCTAAAATGATGTACCTCGTTGTTTTGAGCCGGAATACAAGTTTTCGCGCAGTTCTGAGAGAAAAAGTTTACACCTTTCTCTCGTCTACTCTTCGACGACTTGTAAAATCGATGCTCGTGAATTTTGTTAGTTTCGATGTAAAACGATGTATCTCGTTGTTTTGAGCCGGAATACAAGTTTTCGCACAGTTCTGAGAGAAAAAGTTTACACCTTTCTCTCGTCTACTCCACGACGATTTGTAAAATCGATGCTCGTGAATCTTGCTAGTTTCGTCCTAAAACGATGTATCCCGTTGTTTCGAGCCGGAATACAAGTTTTTGCACAGTTCTGAGAGAAAAAGTTTACACCTTTCTCTCGTGTACTCTTCGAGGACTTGTAAAATCGATGCTCGTGAATCTTGCTAGTTTCGATCTAAAACGATGTATCCCGTTGTTGTGAGCCGGAATACAAGTTTTCGCACAGTTCTGAGAGAAAAAGTTTACACCTTTCTCTCGTGTACTCTTCGACGACTTGTAAAATGATGCTCGTGAATCTTGCTAGTTCCGATCTAAAACGATGTATTCCTTTGTTTTGAGCCGGAATACAAGTTTTCGTGCAGTTCTGTGAGAAAAAGTTTACACCTTTCTATCGTCTACTCTTCGAAGACGTAAAATCGATGCTCGTGATTCTTGCTAGTTTCGATCTAAAACGATGTATCCCGTATTTTTGAGCCGGCATACAAGTTTTCGCGCAGTTCTGAGAGAAAAAGTTTACACCATTCTCTCGTGTACTCTTCGACGACTTGTAAAATCGATGCTCGTGAATCTTGCTAGTTTCGATCTAAAACGATGTATTCCGGTGTTTTGAGCCGGAATACAAGTTTTCGCGCAGTTCTGGGAGAAAAAGTTTTCAGCTCTCTCTCGTCTACTCCTCGACGACTTGTAAAATCGATGCTCGTGAATCTTGCTAGTTTCGACCTAAAACGATGTATCCCGTTGTTGTGAGCCGGAATACAAGTTTTCGCGCAGTTCTGAGAGAAAAAGTTTACACCTTTCTCTCGTCTACTCTTCGACGACTTGTAAAATCGATGCTCGTGAATCTTGCTAGTTTCGATCTAAAACGATGTATTCCGTTGTTTTGAGCCGGAATACAAGTTTTCGTGCAGTTCTGTGAGAAAAAGTTTACACCTTTCTCTCGTGTACTCTTCGAAGACTTGTAAAATCGATGCTCGTGAATCTTGCTAGTTTCGATCTAAAACGATGTATCCGTTGTTTTGAGCTGGAATACAAGTTTTCGCGCAGTTCTGAGAGAAAAAGTTGACACCTTTCTCTCGTCTACTCTTCGAAGACGTAAAATCGATGCTCGTGATTCTTGCTAGCTTCGATCTAAAACGATGTATCCCGTATTTTTGAGCCGGCATACAAGTTTTGGCGCAGTTCTGAGAGAAAAAGTTTACACCTTTCTCTCGTGTACTCTTCGACGACTTGTAAAATCGATGCTCGTGAATCTTGCTAGTTTCGATCTAAAACGATGTATCCCGGTGTTTTGAGCCGGAATACAAGTTTTCGCGCAGTTCTGGGAGAAAAAGTTTTCAGCTCTCTCTCGTCTACTCTTCCACGACTTGTAAAATTGAAGTGCGTAAATCTCGCTACTTTCGATCTAAAATGATGTATCTCGTTGTTTTGAGCCGGAATACAAGTTTTCGCGCAGTTCTGAGAGAAAAAGTTTACACCTTTCTCTCGTTTACTCGTCGACGACTTGTAAAATCGATGCTCGTGAATCTTGCTAGTTTCGATCTAAAACGATGTATTCCGTTGTTTTGAGCCGGAATACAAGTTTTCGTGCAGTTCTGTGAGAAAAAGTTTACACCTTTCTCTCGTCTACTCTTCGAAGACTTGTAAAGTCGATGCTCGTGAATCTTGCTAGTTTCGATCTAAAACAATGTATCCGTTGTTTTGAGCTGGAATACAAGTTTTCGCGCAGTTCTGAGAGAAAAAGTTGACACCTTTCTCTCGTCTACTCTTCGAAGACGTAAAACCGATGCTCGTGATTCTTGCTAGTTTCGATCTAAAACGATGTATCCCGTATTTTTGAGCCTGCATACAAGTTTTCGCGCAGTTCTGAGAGAAAAAGTTTACACCTTTCTCTCGTGTACTCTTCGACGACTTGTAAAATCGATGCTCGTGAATCTTGCTAGTTTCGATCTAAAACGATGTATCCCGGTGTTTTGAGCCGGAATACAAGTTTTCGCGCAGTTCTGGGAGAAAAAGTTTTCAGCTCTCTCTCGTCTACTCTTCCACGACTTGTAAAATTGAAGTGCGTAAATCTCGCTACTTTCGATCTAAAATGATGTATCTCGTTGTTTTGAGCCGGAATACAAGTTTTCGCGCAGTTCTGAGAGAAAAAGTTTACACCTTTCTCTCGTCTACTCTTCGACGACTTGTAAAATCGATGCTCGAGAATTTTGCTAGTTTCGATGTAAAACGATGTATCTCGTTGTTTTGAGCCGGAATACAAGTTTTCGCGCAGTTCTGAGAGAAAAAGTTTACATCTTTCTCTCGTATACTCTTCGAAGACTTGTAAAATCGATGCTCGTGAATCTTGCTAGTTTCGATCTAAAACGATGTATCCCGTTGTTTTTAGCCGGAATACAAGTTTTCGCGCAGTTCTGAGAGAAAACGTTTACACCTTTCTCTCGTCTACTCTTCGAGGACTTGTAAAATCGATGCTTGTGAATCTTGCTAGTTTCGATCTAAAACGATGTATCCCTTTGTTTTGAGCCGGAAAACAAGTTTTCGTGCAGTTCTGTGAGAAAAAGTTTACACCTTTCTCTCGTCTACTCTTCGAAGACGTAAAATCGATGCTCGTGATTCTTGCTAGCTTCGATCTAAAACGATGTATCCCGTATTTTTGAGCCGGCATACAAGTTTTGGCGCAGTTCTGAGAGAAAAAGTTTACACCTTTCTCTCGTGTACTCTTCGACGACTTGTAAAATCGATGCTCGTGAATCTTGCTAGTTTCGATCTAAAACGATGTATCCCGGTGTTTTGAGCCGGAATACAAGTTTTCGCGCAGTTCTGGGAGAAAAAGTTTTCAGCTCTCTCTCGTCTACTCTTCCACGACTTGTAAAATTGAAGTGCGTAAATCTCGCTACTTTCGATCTAAAATGATGTATCTCGTTGTTTTGAGCCGGAATACAAGTTTTCGCGCAGTTCTGAGAGAAAAAGTTTACACCTTTCTCTCGTTTACTCGTCGACGACTTGTAAAATCGATGCTCGTGAATCTTGCTAGTTTCGATCTAAAACGATGTATTCCGTTGTTTTGAGCCGGAATACAAGTTTTCGTGCAGTTCTGTGAGAAAAAGTTTACACCTTTCTCTCGTCTACTCTTCGAAGACTTGTAAAGTCGATGCTCGTGAATCTTGCTAGTTTCGATCTAAAACAATGTATCCGTTGTTTTGAGCTGGAATACAAGTTTTCGCGCAGTTCTGCGAGAAAAAGTTGACACCTTTCTCTCGTCTACTCTTCGAAGACGTAAAACCGATGCTCGTGATTCTTGCTAGTTTCGATCTAAAACGATGTATCCCGTATTTTTGAGCCGGCATACAAGTTTTGGCGCAGTTCTGAGAGAAAAAGTTTACACCTTTCTCTCGTGTACTCTTCGACGACTTGTAAAATCGATGCTCGTGAATCTTGCTAGTTTCGATCTAAAACGATGTATCCCGTTGTTTTGAGCCGGAATACAAGTTTTCGCGCAGTTCTGAGAGAAAAAGTTTACACCTTTCTCTCGTCTACTCTTCGAAGACTTGTAAAATCGATGCTCGTGAATCTTGCTAGTTTCGATCTAAAACGATGTATCCGTTGTTTTGAGCTGGAATACAAGTTTTCGCGCAGTTCTGAGAGAAAAAGTTGACACCTTTCTCTCGTCTACTCTTCGAAGACGTAAAATCGATGCTCGTGATTCTTGCTAGTTTCGATCTAAAACGATGTATCCCGTATTTTTGAGCCGGCATACAAGTTTTGGCGCAGTTCTGAGAGAAAAAGTTTACACCTTTCTCTCGTGTACTCTTCGACGACTTGTAAAATCGATGCTCGTGAATCTTGCTAGTTTCGATCTAAAACGATGTATCCCGGTGTTTTGAGCCGGAATACAAGTTTTCGCGCAGTTCTGGGAGAAAAAGTTTTCAGCTCTCTCTCGTCTACTCTTCCACGACTTGTAAAATTGAAGTGCGTAAATCTCGCTACTTTCGATCTAAAATGATGTATCTCGTTGTTTTGAGCCGGAATACAAGTTTTCGCGCAGTTCTGAGAGAAAAAGTTTACACCTTTCTCTCGTCTACTCTTCGACGACTTGTAAAATCGATGCTCGAGAATCTTGCTAGTTTCGATGTAAAACGATGTATCTCGTTGTTTTGAGCCGGAATACAAGTTTTCGCGCAGTTCTGAGAGAAAAAGTTTACACCTTTCTCTCGTCTACTCTTCGAAGACTTGTAAAATCGATGCTCGTGAATCTTGCTAGTTTCGATCTAAAACGATGTATCCCGTTGTTTTGAGCCGGAATACAAGTTTTCGCGCAGTTCTGAGAGAAAAAGTTTACACCTTTCTCTCGTCTACTCTTCGAAGACTTGTAAAATCGATGCTCGTGAATCTTGCTAGTTTCGATCTAAAACGATGTATCCCGTTGTTTTGAGCCGGAATACAAGTTTTCGCGCAGTTCTGAGAGAAAAAGTTTACACCTTTCTCTCGTCTACTCTTCGACGACTTGTAAAATCGATGCTCGTGAATCTTGCTAGTTTCGATCTAAAACGATGTATCCCGTTGTTTTGAGCCGGAATACAAGTTTTCGCGCAGTTCTGAGAGAAAAAGTTTACACCTTTCTCTCGTCTACTCTTCGACGACTTGTAAAATTGAAGTGCGTAAATCTCGCTACTTTCGATCTAAAATGATGTATCTCGTTGTTTTGAGCCGGAATACAAGTTTTCGCGCAGTTCTGAGAGAAAAAGTTTACACCTTTCTCTCGTTTACTCGTCGACGACTTGTAAAATCGATGCTCGTGAATCTTGCTAGTTTCGATCTAAAACGATGTATTCCGTTGTTTTGAGCCGGAATACAAGTTTTCGTGCAGTTCTGTGAGAAAAAGTTTACACCTTTCTCTCGTCTACTCTTCGAAGACTTGTAAAGTCGATGCTCGTGAATCTTGCTAGTTTCGATCTAAAACAATGTATCCGTTGTTTTGAGCTGGAATACAAGTTTTCGCGCAGTTCTGAGAGAAAAAGTTGACACCTTTCTCTCGTCTACTCTTCGAAGACGTAAAACCGATGCTCGTGATTCTTGCTAGTTTCGATCTAAAACGATGTATCCCGTATTTTTGAGCCTGCATACAAGTTTTCGCGCAGTTCTGAGAGAAAAAGTTTACACCTTTCTCTCGTGTACTCTTCGACGACTTGTAAAATCGATGCTCGTGAATCTTGCTAGTTTCGATCTAAAACGATGTATCCCGGTGTTTTGAGCCGGAATACAAGTTTTCGCGCAGTTCTGGGAGAAAAAGTTTTCAGCTCTCTCTCGTCTACTCTTCCACGACTTGTAAAATTGAAGTGCGTAAATCTCGCTACTTTCGATCTAAAATGATGTATCTCGTTGTTTTGAGCCGGAATACAAGTTTTCGCGCAGTTCTGAGAGAAAAAGTTTACACCTTTCTCTCGTCTACTCTTCGACGACTTGTAAAATCGATGCTCGAGAATTTTGCTAGTTTCGATGTAAAACGATGTATCTCGTTGTTTTGAGCCGGAATACAAGTTTTCGCGCAGTTCTGAGAGAAAAAGTTTACATCTTTCTCTCGTATACTCTTCGAAGACTTGTAAAATCGATGCTCGTGAATCTTGCTAGTTTCGATCTAAAACGATGTATCCCGTTGTTTTTAGCCGGAATACAAGTTTTCGCGCAGTTCTGAGAGAAAAAGTTTACACCTTTCTCTCGTCTACTCTTCGAGGACTTGTAAAATCGATGCTTGTGAATCTTGCTAGTTTCGATCTAAAACGATGTATCCCGTTGTTTTGAGCCGGAATACAAGTTTTCGCGCAGTTCTGAGAGAAAAAGTTTACACCTTTCTCTCGTCTACTCTTCGAAGACTTGTAAAATCGATGCTCGTGAATCTTGCTAGTTTCGATCTAAAACGATGTATCCCGTTGTTGTGAGCCGGAATACAAGTTTTCGCGCAGTTCTGAGAGAAAAAGTTTACACCTTTCTCTCGTGTACTCTTCGACGACTTGTAAAATCGATGCTCGTGAATCTTGCTAGTTTCGATCTAAAACGATGTATCCCGTTGTTTTGAGCCGGAATACAAGTTTTCGCGCAGTTCTGAGAGAAAAAGTTTACACCTTTCTCTCGTGTACTCTTCGACGACTTGTAAAATCGATGCTCGTGAATCTTGCTAGTTTCGATCTAAAACGATGTATCCGTTGTTTTGAGCCGGAATACAAGTTTTCGCGCAGTTCTGAGAGAAAAAGTTGACACCTTTCTCTCGTCTACTCTTCGAAGACTGTAAAATCGATGCTCGTGAATCTTGCTAGTTTCGATCTAAAACGATGTATCCCGTATTTTTGAGCCGGCATACAAGTTTTGGCGCAGTTCTGAGAGAAAAAGTTTACACCTTTCTCTCGTGTACTCTTCGACGACTTGTAAAATCGATGCTCGTGAATCTTGCTAGTTTCGATCTAAAACGATGTATCCCGGTGTTTTGAGCCGGAATACAAGTTTTCGCGCAGTTCTGGGAGAAAAAGTTTTCAGCTCTCTCTCGTCTACTCTTCCACGACTTGTAAAATTGAAGTGCGTAAATCTCGCTACTTTCGATCTAAAATGATGTATCTCGTTGTTTTGAGCCGGAATACAAGTTTTCGCGCAGTTCTGAGAGAAAAAGTTTACACCTTTCTCTCGTTTACTCGTCGACGACTTGTAAAATCGATGCTCGTGAATCTTGCTAGTTTCGATCTAAAACGATGTATTCCGTTGTTTTGAGCCGGAATACAAGTTTTCGTGCAGTTCTGTGAGAAAAAGTTTACACCTTTCTCTCGTGTACTCTTCGAAGACTTGTAAAGTCGATGCTCGTGAATCTTGCTAGTTTCGATCTAAAACAATGTATCCGTTGTTTTGAGCTGGAATACAAGTTTTCGCGCAGTTCTGAGAGAAAAAGTTGACACCTTTCTCTCGTCTACTCTTCGAAGACGTAAAACCGATGCTCGTGATTCTTGCTAGTTTCGATCTAAAACGATGTATCCCGTATTTTTGAGCCTGCATACAAGTTTTCGCGCAGTTCTGAGAGAAAAAGTTTACACCTTTCTCTCGTGTACTCTTCGACGACTTGTAAAATCGATGCTCGTGAATCTTGCTAGTTTCGATCTAAAACGATGTATCCCGGTGTTTTGAGCCGGAATACAAGTTTTCGCGCAGTTCTGGGAGAAAAAGTTTTCAGCTCTCTCTCGTCTACTCTTCCACGACTTGTAAAATTGAAGTGCGTAAATCTCGCTACTTTCGATCTAAAATGATGTATCTCGTTGTTTTGAGCCGGAATACAAGTTTTCGCGCAGTTCTGAGAGAAAAAGTTTACACCTTTCTCTCGTCTACTCTTCGACGACTTGTAAAATCGATGCTCGTGAATTTTGCTAGTTTCGATGTAAAACGATGTATCTCGTTGTTTTGAGCCGGAATACAAGTTTTCGCGCAGTTCTGAGAGAAAAAGTTTACATCTTTCTCTCGTATACTCTTCGAAGACTTGTAAAATCGATGCTCGTGAATCTTGCTAGTTTCGATCTAAAACGATGTATCCCGTTGTTTTTAGCCGGAATACAAGTTTTCGCGCAGTTCTGAGAGAAAAAGTTTACACCTTTCTCTCGTCTACTCTTCGAGGACTTGTAAAATCGATGCTTGTGAATCTTGCTAGTTTCGATCTAAAACGATGTATCCCGTTGTTTTGAGCCGGAATACAAGTTTTCGCGCAGTTCTGAGAGAAAAAGTTTACACCTTTCTCTCGTCTACTCTTCGAGGACTTGTAAAATCGATGCTCGTGAATCTTGCTAGTTTCGATCTAAAACGATGTATCCCGTTGTTGTGAGCCGGAATACAAGTTTTGGCGCAGTTCTGAGAGAAAAAGTTTACACCTTTCTCTCGTGTACTCTTCGACGACTTGTAAAATCGATGCTCGTGAATCTTGCTAGTTTCGATCTAAAACGATGTATCCCGGTGTTTTGAGCCGGAATACAAGTTTTCGCGCAGTTCTGGGAGAAAAAGTTTTCAGCTCTCTCTCGTCTACTCTTCCACGACTTGTAAAATTGAAGTGCGTAAATCTCGCTACTTTCGATCTAAAATGATGTATCTCGTTGTTTTGAGCCGGAATACAAGTTTTCGCGCAGTTCTGAGAGAAAAAGTTTACACCTTTCTCTCGTTTACTCGTCGACGACTTGTAAAATCGATGCTCGTGAATCTTGCTAGTTTCGATCTAAAACGATGTATTCCGTTGTTTTGAGCCGGAATACAAGTTTTCGTGCAGTTCTGTGAGAAAAAGTTTACACCTTTCTCTCGTCTACTCTTCGAAGACTTGTAAAGTCGATGCTCGTGAATCTTGCTAGTTTCGATCTAAAACAATGTATCCGTTGTTTTGAGCTGGAATACAAGTTTTCGCGCAGTTCTGAGAGAAAAAGTTGACACCTTTCTCTCGTCTACTCTTCGAAGACGTAAAACCGATGCTCGTGATTCTTGCTAGTTTCGATCTAAAACGATGTATCCCGTATTTTTGAGCCTGCATACAAGTTTTCGCGCAGTTCTGAGAGAAAAAGTTTACACCTTTCTCTCGTGTACTCTTCGACGACTTGTAAAATCGATGCTCGTGAATCTTGCTAGTTTCGATCTAAAACGATGTATCCCGGTGTTTTGAGCCGGAATACAAGTTTTCGCGCAGTTCTGGGAGAAAAAGTTTTCAGCTCTCTCTCGTCTACTCTTCCACGACTTGTAAAATTGAAGTGCGTAAATCTCGCTACTTTCGATCTAAAATGATGTATCTCGTTGTTTTGAGCCGGAATACAAGTTTTCGCGCAGTTCTGAGAGAAAAAGTTTACACCTTTCTCTCGTCTACTCTTCGACGACTTGTAAAATCGATGCTCGAGAATTTTGCTAGTTTCGATGTAAAACGATGTATCTCGTTGTTTTGAGCCGGAATACAAGTTTTCGCGCAGTTCTGAGAGAAAAAGTTTACATCTTTCTCTCGTATACTCTTCGAAGACTTGTAAAATCGATGCTCGTGAATCTTGCTAGTTTCGATCTAAAACGATGTATCCCGTTGTTTTTAGCCGGAATACAAGTTTTCGCGCAGTTCTGAGAGAAAAAGTTTACACCTTTCTCTCGTCTACTCTTCGAGGACTTGTAAAATCGATGCTTGTGAATCTTGCTAGTTTCGATCTAAAACGATGTATCCCTTTGTTTTGAGCCGGAAAACAAGTTTTCGCGCAGTTCTGAGAGAAAAAGTTTACACCCTTCTCTCGTCTACTCTTCGAGGACTTGTAAAATCGATGCTCGTGAATCTTGCTAGTTTCGATCTAAAACGATGTATCCCGTTGTTGTGAGCCGGAATACAAGTTTTCGCACAGTTCTGAGAGAAAAAGTTTACACCTTTCTCTCGTGTACTCTTCGACGACTTGTAAAATCGATGCTCGTGAATCTTGCTAGTTCCGATCTAAAACGATGTATTCCGTTGTTTTGAGCCGGAATACAAGTTTTCGTGCAGTTCTGAGAGAAAAAGTTTACACCTTTCTCTCGTTTACTCGTCGACGACTTGTAAAATCGATGCTCGTGAATCTTGCTAGTTTCGATCTAAAACGATGTATTCCGTTGTTTGAGCCGGAATACAAGTTTTCGTGCAGTTCTGTGAGAAAAAGTTTACACCTTTCTCTCGTCTACTCTTCGAAGACTTGTAAAGTCGATGCTCGTGAATCTTGCTAGTTTCGATCTAAAACAATGTATCCGTTGTTTTGAGCTGGAATACAAGTTTTCGCGCAGTTCTGAGAGAAAAAGTTGACACCTTTCTCTCGTCTACTCTTCGAAGACGTAAAACCGATGCTCGTGATTCTTGCTAGTTTCGATCTAAAACGATGTATCCCGTATTTTTGAGCCTGCATACAAGTTTTCGCGCAGTTCTGAGAGAAAAAGTTTACACCTTTCTCTCGTGTACTCTTCGACGACTTGTAAAATCGATGCTCGTGAATCTTGCTAGTTTCGATCTAAAACGATGTATCCCGGTGTTTTGAGCCGGAATACAAGTTTTCGCGCAGTTCTGGGAGAAAAAGTTTTCAGCTCTCTCTCGTCTACTCTTCCACGACTTGTAAAATTGAAGTGCGTAAATCTCGCTACTTTCGATCTAAAATGATGTATCTCGTTGTTTTGAGCCGGAATACAAGTTTTCGCGCAGTTCTGAGAGAAAAAGTTTACACCTTTCTCTCGTCTACTCTTCGACGACTTGTAAAATCGATGCTCGAGAATTTTGCTAGTTTCGATGTAAAACGATGTATCTCGTTGTTTTGAGCCGGAATACAAGTTTTCGCGCAGTTCTGAGAGAAAAAGTTTACATCTTTCTCTCGTGTACTCTTCGAAGACTTGTAAAATCGATGCTCGTGAATCTTGCTAGTTTCGATCTAAAACGATGTATCCCGTTGTTTTTAGCCGGAATACAAGTTTTCGCGCAGTTCTGAGAGAAAAAGTTTACACCTTTCTCTCGTCTACTCTTCGAGGACTTGTAAAATCGATGCTTGTGAATCTTGCTAGTTTCGATCTAAAACGATGTATCCCTTTGTTTTGAGCCGGAAAACAAGTTTTC
>JARKHS020036667.1:0-60987 GCA_030143305.2 Amblyomma americanum
GCCATGCGGAGGTTCTCGCGGCAACCTCTCTCCGGGCCGCCTTTTTATGCTGCCATCATAGCATCCTGCTTTCACAGCAACCACGCTCCGCTTGCGCATTCGCCCGCTTTCGTTATAGTGTCGGCCTTCCACTGTATCTGCCATGCGGAGGGTTCTCGCGGCAACCACTCTCCGGTGCCGCCTTTTTATGCTGCCATCATAGCATCCTGCTTTCACAGCAACCACGCTCCGCTTGCGCATTCGCCCGCTTTCGTTGTAGTGTCGGCCTTTCACTGTATCTGTCATGCGGAGGATTCCCGCGGCAACCACTCTCCGTGCCGCCTTTTTACGCTGCCATCATATCCTGCTTTCACAGCAACCACGCTCCGCTTGCATATTCGTCCCCTTGCGTTATAGTGTCGGCCTTCCACTGTATCTGCCATGCGGAGGGTTCTCGCGGCACCCACTCTCCGTGCCGCCTTTTTATGCTGCCATCATAGCATCCTGCTTTCACAGCAACCACGCTCTCGCTTGCACATTCGCCCGCCTTCGTTATAGTGTCGGCTTGCCACTGTATCTGCCATGCGGAGGGTTCTCGCGAGCAACCACTCTCCGTGCCGCCTTTTTACGCTGCCATCATATTATCCTGCTTTCACAGCAACCACGCTCCGCTTGCGCATTCGCCCGCTTTCGTTTTAGTGTCGGCCTTCCACTGTATCTGCTATGCGGAGGGTTCTCGCAGCAACTACTCTCTGTGCCGCCTTTTTATGCTGCCGTCATAGCATCCTGCTTTCACAGCAACCACACACCGCTTGCGCATTCGGCCGCTTTGTTTATAGTGTCGGCCTTCGAATTAGATATCTGTCATGCGGTTGGTTCTCGCGGCAACCCCACTCCGGGCCGTGTTTTTATGCTGCCATCATAGCATCCTGCTTTTACAGCAACCACGCTCCGCTTGCGCATTTGCCCGCTTTCGTTGTAGTTTCGGTCTTTCACTGTATCTGTCATGCGGAGGGTTCCCGCGGGAACCACTCTCCGGGCCGCCTTTTTATGCTGCCATCATCGCATCATGCTTTCACAGCAACCACGCTCCGCTTGCACATTCGTCCCCTTGAGTTATAGTGTCGGCATTCCACTGTATCTGTCATGCAGAGGGTTCTCGCGGCATCCACTCGCCGTGCCGCCTTGTTATACTGCCATCAAAGCAACCTGCTTTCACAGCAACCGCGCTTACCTTGCACATTCGCCCGCTTTCGTTTTAGTGTTGGCCTTCCAATGTATCTGCCATGCGGAGGGCTCTCGCGGCAACCAATCTCTGTGCCGCCTTTTTGGCTGCCATCATAGCGTCCTACTTTCACAGCAACCACGCTCCGCTTGCACATTCGCCTGCTTTCGTTATAGTGTCGGCCTGCCACTGTATCTGCCATGCGGAGGGTTCTCGCGGCAACCGCTCTCCGGGCCGCCTTTTCTTGCTGCCGTCATAGCGTCCTGCTTTCACAGCAACCGTGCTCTGCTTGCGCAATCGGCCGCGTTTTTTATAGTGTCGGCCTTCGACTTAGATATCTGTTATGCGGTTGGTTCTCGCCTCAACCCCACACCTGGCCGCCTTTTTATGCTGCCATCATATTATCCTGCTTTCACAGCAACCACGCTCCGCTTGCATATTCGTCCCCTTGAGTTATAGTGTCGGCCTTCCAGAGTATCTGCCATGCGGAGGGTTCTCGCGGCACCCACTCTCCGTGCCGCCTTTTTATGCTGCCATCATAGCATCCTGCTTTTACAGCAACCACGCTCCGCTTGCACATTCGGCCGCTTTCTTTATGGTGTCGGCCGTCCACTGTATCTGCCATGCAGAGGGTTCTCGCGGAAACCACTCTTCGTGCCGCCTTTTTGGCTGCCATCATAGCGTCCTACTTTCACAGCAACACGCTCCGCTAGCACATTCGCCCGCCTTTCGTTATAGTGTCGGCCTGCCACTGTATCTGCCATGCGGAAGGGTTCTCGCAGCAACCACTCTCTGTGCCGCCTTTTTACGCTGCCATCATATGATCCTGCTTTCACAGCAACCACGCTCCGCTTGCATATTCGTCCGTTTGAGTTATAGTGTCGGCCTTCCGCTGTATCTGCCATGCGGAGGGTTCTCGCGGCGCCCACTCTCCGTGCCGCCTTGTTATGCTGCCATCATAGCATCCTGCTTTTACAGCTACCACGCTCCGCTTGCACATTCGCCCGCTTTCTTTATAGTGTCGGCCTGCCACTGTATCTGCCATGCGGAGGGTTCTCGCAGCAACCACTCTCTGTGCCGCCTTTTTATGCTGCCATCATAGCATCCTGCTTTTACAGCAACCACGCTCCGCTTGTGCATTCGGCCGCGTTGTTTATAGTGTCGGTCTTCGACTTAGATATCTGTCATGCGGTTGGTTCTCGCGGCAACCCCACGCCGGGCCGTGTTTTTAAGCTGCCATCATAGCATCCTGCTTTCACAGCAACCACGTTCCGCATGCGCATTTGCCCGCTTTCGTTCTAGTTTCGGCCTTCCACTGCATCTGTCATGCGGTTGGTTCTCGCGGCAACCCCACTCCGGGCTTTCTTTTTATGCTGCCATCATAGCATCCTGCTTTCACAGTAACCACGCTCCGCTTGCGCAATCGCCCGCTTTCGTTGTAGTGTCGGCCTTTCACTGTATCTGTCATGCGGAGAATTCCCGCGGCAACCACTCTCCGTACCGCCTTTTTACGCTGCCATCATATCCTGCTTTCACAGCAACCACGCTCCGCTTGCACATTCGTCCCCTTGAGTTATAGTGTCGGCCTTCCCCTGTATCTGCCATGCGGAGGGTTCTCGCGGCAACCACTCTCCGGCCGCCTTTTTATGCTGCCATCATAGCATCCTGCTTTTACAGCAACCACGCTCTGCTTGCACATTCGCCCGCCTTCGTTATAGTGTCGGCTTGCCACTTTATCTGCCATGCGGAGGGTTCTCGCAGCAACCACTCTCTGTGCCGCCTTTTTATGCTGCCGTCATAGCATCCTGCTTTCACAGCAACCACACACCGCTTGCGCATTCGGCCGCTTTGTTTATAGTGTCGGCCTTCGAATTAGATATCTGTCATGCGGTTGGTTCTCGCGGCAACCCCACTCCGGGCCGTGTTTTTATGCTGCCATCATAGCATCCTGCTTTTACAGCAACCACGCTCCGCTTGCGCATTTGCCCGCTTTCGTTGTAGTTTCGGTCTTTCACTGTATCTGTCACGCGGAGGGTTCCCGCGGGAACCACTCTCCGGGCCGCCTTTTTATGCTGCCATCATCGCATCATGCTTTCACAGCAACCACGCTCCGCTTGTGCATTTGCCCGCTTTCGTTATAGTGTCGGCCTTCTGTGCCATTTGAAGGGTTCTCAGGGAAATCGCTCTCCGTACCGCCTTTTTATGCTTCCATCATATTATCCTGCTTTCACAGCAACCACGCTTCGCTTGCACATTCGTCCCCTTAAGTTATAGTGTCGGCATTCCACTGTATCTGTCATGCAGAGGGTTCTCGCGGCATCCACTCGCCGTGCCGCCTTGTTATACTGCCATCAAAGCAACCTGCTTTCACAGCAACCGCGCTTACCTTGCACATTCGCCCGCTTTCGTTTTAGTGTTGGCCTTTCAATGTATCTGCCATGCGGAGGGCTCTCGCGGCAACCAATCTCTGTGCCGCCTTTTTGGCTGCCATCATAGCGTCCTACTTTCACAGCAACCACGCTCCGCTTGCACATTCGCCTGCTTTCGTTATAGTGTCGGCCTGCCACTGTATCTGCCATGCGGAGGGTTCTCGCGGCAACCGCTCTCCGGGCCGCCTTTTCTTGCTGCCGTCATAGCGTCCTGCTTTCACAGCAACCGTGCTCTGCTTGCGCAATCGGCCGCGTTTTTTATAGTGTCGGCCTTCGACTGTAGATATCTGTGCTTTCACAGCAACCGTGCTCTGCTTGCGCAATCGGCCGCGTTTTTTATAGTGTCGGCCTTCGACTTAGATATCTGTCATGCGGATGGTTCTCGCGGCAACCCCACTCCGGGCCGTGTTTTTATGCTGCCATCATAGCATCCTACTTTCACAGCAACCACGCTCCGCTTGCAGATTAGCCAGCTTTCTTTGTAGTGTCGGCCTTCCACTGTATCTGCGATGCGGAGGGTTCTCGCAGCAGCCACTCTCCGTGCCGCCTTTTTATACTGCCCTCATAGCATCCTGCTTTCACAGCAACCACGCTCCGCTTGCGCATTCACCCGCTTTCGTTGTTGTGTCAGCCTTCCACTGTATCTATCATGCGGAGGGTTCCCGCTGCAATCACTCTCCGGGCCGCCTTTTTATGCTGCCATCATATTATCCTGCTTTCACAGCAACCACGCTCCGCTTGCCCATTCGTCCGCTTTCGTTATAGTGTCGGCATTCCACTGTATCTATCATACGGAGGGTTCTCGCGGCAACCCCTCTCCGGGCCGCCTTTTTACACTTCCATCAGGGCAACCTGCTTTCACACCAACCACGCGCCGCTTGCGCATTAACCCACTTTGGTTATAGTGTCGGCCTTCATGGTATCTGCCATGCGGAGGGTTCTCGCGGCAACCACTCTCCGGGCCGCATTTTTATGCTGCCATCATAGCATCCTGCTTTCGCAGCAACCATGCTTCGCTTGCGCATTCGCCCGCTTTTATTGTAGTGTCGGCCTTGCACTGTATCTGTCATGCGGATGGTTCTCGCGGCAACCACTCTCCGGGCCGTCTTTTTATGCTGCCATCATAACATCATGCTTTAACAGCAACCTCGCTCCGCTTGCGCATTCGCCCGCTTTCGTTGTAGTGTCGGCCTTCCACTGTATCTGTCTTGTGGAGGGTTCTCGCGGGAACCACTCTCCGGGCCGCCTTTTTATGCTGCCATCATCGCATCATGCTTCCACAGCAACCACGCTCCGCTTGAGCATTCGCCCGCTTTCGTTATAGTGTCGGCCTTCTGTGCCATTTGAAGGGTTCTCAGGGAAATCGCTCTCCGTACCGCCTTTTTATGCTGCCATCATATTATCCTGCATTCACAGCAACCACGCTCCGCTTGCACATTCGTCCCCTTGAGTTATAGTGTCGGCATTCCACTGTATCTGTCATGCGGAGGGCTCTCGCGGCACCCACTCGCCGTGCCGCCTTGTTATACTGCCATCAAAGCAACCTGCTTTCACAGCAACCGCGCTCCGCTTGCACATTCGCCCGCTTTCGTTATAGTGTTGGCCTTCCACTGTATCTGCCATGCGGAGGGCTCTCGCGGCAACCAATCTCAGTGCCGCCTTTTTATGCTGCCATCATAGCATCCTACTTTCACAGCAACCACGCTCCGCTTGCACATTCGTCCGCTTTCGTTATAGTGTCGGCCTTCGCACTGTATCTGCCATGCGGAGGGTTCTCGCGGCAACCCCTCTCCGGGCCGCCTTTTTATGCTGCCATCATAGCATCCTGCTTTCACAGCAACCACGCTCCGCTTGCACATTTGCCCGCTTTCGTTGTAGTTTCGGCCTTCCACTGTATCTGTCATGCGGAGGGTTCCCGCGGCAACCACTCTCCGGGCCGCCTTTTTATGCTGCAATCATAGCATCTTACTTTCACAGCAATCACGCTCCGCTTGCGCATTCGGCCGCTATCTTTATGGAGTCGGCCGTCCACTGTATCTGCCATGCAGAGGGTTCTCGCGGCATCCACTCTCCGGGCCGCCTTTTCATGCTGCCGTCATAGCATCCATCTTTGACAGCAACCGTGCTCTGCTTGCGCAATTGGCCGCGTTTTTTATAGTGTCGGCCTTCGAATTAGATATCTGTTATGCGGTTGGTTCTCGCGGCAACCCCACTCCTGGCCGCCTTTTTATGCTGCCATCATATTATCCTGCTTTCACAGCAACCACGCTCCGCTTGCGCATTCGTCCGCTTTCGTTATAGTGTCGGCCTTCCACTGTATCTGCCTTGCGGAGGGTTCTCGCGGCAACCACTCTCTGGGCCGCCTGTTTATGCTGCCATCATAGTATCCTGCTTTCACAGCAACCACGCTCCGCTTGCGCATTCGGCCGCTTTCGTTATAGTGTCAGCCTTCCACTATATCTGTCATGCGGATGGTTCTAGCGGCAACAACTTTCCGGGTCCCCTTCTCAAGCTGTCGCCATAGCGTCCTGCATTCCCTCCAACGACGCTCTGCTTGCGCATTCGGCCGCTTCTTGTAGTGTTTTCCTTTCGCTGCGATTGTCATGCGGATGGTATGTGAGGCAACCGCTATTCAGACCACTTTTTTATGCTGCCATCATAGTATCCTGCTTTCACAACAGCCACACTCCGCTTACGCATTCGGCCGCTTTCGTTTTAGTGTCGGCCTTCTACTGTATCTGCCATGCGGAGAGTTCCCGCGGCAACCGCTCTCCGGGCCGCCTGTTTATGCTGCCATCATAGTATCCTGCTTTCACAGCAACCACGCTCCGCTTGCACATTCGCCCGATTTCGTTATAGTGTCGGCCTGCCACTGTATCTGCCATGCGGAGGGTTCTCGCAGCAACCACTCTCTGTGCCGCCTTTTTATGCTGCCATCATAGCATCCTGCTTTCACAGCAACCACGCTCCGCTTGCGCATTCGGCCGCGTTGTTTATAGTGTCGGCCTTCGACTTAAATATCTGTCATGCGGTTGGTTCTCGCGGAAACCCCACTCCGGGCCGGGTTTTTAAGCTGCCATCATAGCGTCCTGCTTTCACAGCAACCACGCTATGCATGCGCATTTGCCCGCTTTCGTTGTAGTTTCGGCCTTCCACTGTATCTGTCATGCGGTTTGTTTTCGCGGCAACCCCACTCCGGGCTTTCTTTTTATGCTGCCATCATAGCATCCTGCTTTCACAGCAACCACGCTCCGCTTGCATATTCGTCCCCTTGAGTTATAGTGTCGGCCTTCCACTGTATCTGCCATGCGGAGGGTTCTCGCGGCACCCACTCTCCGTGCCGCCTTTCTATGCTGCCATCATAGCATCCTGCTTTTACAGCAACCACGCTCCGCTTGCACATTCGCCCGCTTTCTTTATAGTGTCGGCCTGCCACTGTATCTGCCATGCGGAGGGTTCTCGCAGCAACCACTCTCTGTGCCGCCTTTTTATGCTGCCATCATAGCATCCTGCTTTCAACGGCAATCACGCTCCTCTTGTGCATTCGGCCGCGTTGTTTATAGTGTCGGCCTTCGACTTAGATATCTGTCATGCGGTTGGTTCTCGCGGCAACCCTACTCCGGGGCGTGTTCTTAAGCTGCCATCATAGCATCCTGCTTTCACAGCAACCACGCTCCGCTTGCGCATTTGCCCGCTTTCGTTGTAGTTCGGCCTTCCACTGTATCTGTCATGCGGAGGGTTCTCGCGGCAACCACTCTCCGGGCCGCCTTTTTATGCTGCAATCATAGCATCCTACTTTCACAGCAACCACGCTCCGCTTGCGCATTCGGCCGCTTTCTTTATGGTGTCGGCCGTCCACTGTATCTGCCATGCAGAGGGTTCTCGCGGCAACCACTCTCCGGGCCGCCTTTTCAGGCTGCCGTCATAGCATCCTGCTTTGACAGCAACCGTGCTCTGCTTGCGCAATCGGCCGCGTTTTTTATAGTGTCGGCCTTCGACTTAGATATCTGTTATGCGGGTGGTTCTCGCGGCAACCCCACTCCTGGCCGCCTTCTTATGCTGCCATCATATTATCCTGCTTTCACAGCAACCACGCTCTGCTTGCGCATTCGTCCGCTTTCGTTATAGTGTCGGCCTTCCACTGTATCTGCCTTGCGGAGGGTTCTCGCGGCAACCACTCTCTGGGCCGCCTGTTTATGCTGCCATCATAGTATCCTGCTTTCACAGCAACCACGCTCCGCTTGCGCATTCGGCCGCTTTCGTTATAGTGTCAGCCTTCCACTATATCTGTAATGCGGATGGTTCTCGCGGCAACAACTTTCCAGGTCCCCTTCTCAAGCTGTCGCCATAGCGTCCTGCATTCCCTCCAACGACGCTCTGCTTGCGCATTCGGCCGCCTTGTAGTGTTTTCCTTTCGCTGCGTGATTCATGCGGAGGGTATGTGAGGCAACCGCTATCCAGACCACTTTTTTATGCTGCCATCATAGTATCCTGCTTTCACAACAACCACACTCCGCTTACGCATTCGGCCGCTTTCGTTTTAGTGTCGGCCTTCCACAGTATCTGCCATGCGGAGAGTTCCCACGGCAACCGCTCTCCGGGCCACCTGTTTCTGCTGCCATCATAGTATCCTGCTTTCACAGCAACCACGCTCCGCTTGCACATTCGCCCGCTTTCGTTATAGTGTCGGCCTGCCACTGTATCTGCCATGCGGAGGGTTCTCGCAGCAACCACTCTCTGGCCGCCTTTTTATGCTGCCATCATAGCATCCTGCTTTCACAGCAACCACGCTCCGCTTGCGCATTCGGCCGCGTTGTTTATAGTGTCGGCCTTCGACTTAAATATCTGACATGCGGTTGGTTCTCGCGGAAACCCCACTCCGGGCCGTGTTTTTAAGCTGCCATCATAGCATCCTGCTTTCACAGCAACCACGCTATGCATGCGCATTTGCCCGCTTTCGTTGTAGTTTCGGCCTTCCACTGTATCTGTCATGCGGTTTGTTTTCGGGGCAACCCCACTCCGGGCTTTCTTTTTATGCTGCCATCATAGCATCCTGCTTTCACAGCAACCACGCTCCGCTTGCGTATTCGCCCGCCTTCGTTGTAGTGTCGGCCTTTCACTGTATCTGCCATGCGGAGAATTCCCGCGGCAACCACTCTCCGTACCGCCTTTTTACGCTGCCATTATATTATCCTGCTTTCACAGCAACCACGCTCCGCTTGCATATTCGTCCCCTTGACCTATGGTGTCGGCCTTCCACAGTATCTGCCATGCGGAGGGTTCTCGCGGCACCCACTCTCCGTGCCGCCTTTTTATGCTGCCATCATAGCATCCTGCTTTTACAGCAACCACGCTCCGCTTGCACATTCGCCCGCTTTTGTTATATTTGTGGCCTTCCACTGTATCTGCCATGCGGAGGGCTCTCGCGGCAACCACTCTCCGTGCCGCCTTTTTGGCTGCCATCATAACGTCCTTCTTTCACAGCAACCACGCTCCGCTTGCACATTCGCCCGCTTTCGTTATAGTGTCGGCCTGCCACTGTATCTGCCATGCGGAGGGTTCTCGCAGCAACCACTCTCTGTGCCGCCTTTTTACGCTGCCATCATATTATCCTGCTTTCACAGCAACCACGCTCCGCTTGCATATTCGTCCCCTTGAGTTATAGTGTCGGCCTTGCACTGTATCTGCCATGCGGAGGGTTCTCGCGGCACCCACTCTCCGTGCCGCCTTTTTATGCTGCCATCATAGCATCCTGCTTTCACAGCAACCACGCTCCGCTTGCACATTTGCCCGCTTTCGTTGTAGTTTCGGCCTTCCACTGTATCTGTCATGCGGAGGGTTCCCGCGGCAACCACTCTCCGGGCCGCCTTTTTATGCTGCAATCATAGCATCTTACTTTCACAGCAACCACGCTCCGCTTGCGCATTCGGCCGCTTTCTTTATGGTGTCGGCCGTCCACTGTATCTGCCGTGCAGAGGGTTCTCGCGGCAACCACTCTCCGGGCCGCCTTTTCAGGCTGCCGTCATAGCATCCTGCTTTGACAGCAACCGTGCTCTGCTTGCGCAATCGGCCGCGTTTTTTATAGTGTCGGCCTTCGACTTAGATATCTGTTATGCGGTTGGTTCTCGCGGCAACCCCACTCCTGGCCGCCTTCTTATGCTGCCATCATATTATCCTGCTTTCACAGCAACCACGCTCTGCTTGCGCATTCGTCCGCTTTCGTTATAGTGTCGGCCTTCCACTGTATCTGCCTTGCGGAGGGTTCTCGCGGCAACCACTCTCTGGGCCGCCTGTTTATGCTGCCATCATAGTATCCTGCTTTCACAGCAACCACGCTCCGCTTGCGCATTCGGCCGCTTTCGTTATAGTGTCAGCCTTCCACTATATCTGTAATGCGGATGGTTCTCGCGGCAACAACTTTCCAGGTCCCCTTCTCAAGCTGTCGCCATAGCGTCCTGCATTCCCTCCAACGACGCTCTGCTTGCGCATTCGGCCGCCTTGTAGTGTTTTCCTTTCGCTGCGATTGTCATGCGGAGGGTATGTGAGGCAACCGCTATCCAGACCACTTTTTTATGCTGCCATCATAGTATCCTGCTTTCACAACAACCACACTCCGCTTACGCATTCGGCCGCTTTCGTTTTAGTGTCGGCCTTCCACAGTATCTGCCATGCGGAGAGTTCCCACGGCAACCGCTCTCCGGGCCACCTGTTTCTGCTGCCATCATAGTATCCTGCTTTCACAGCAACCACGCTCCGCTTGCACATTCGCCCGCTTTCGTTATAGTGTCGGCCTGCCACTGTATCTGCCATGCGGAGGGTTCTCGCAGCAACCACTCTCTGGCCGCCTTTTTATGCTGCCATCATAGCATCCTGCTTTCACAGCTACCACGCTCCGCTTGCGCATTCGGCCGCGTTGTTTATAGTGTCGGCCTTCGACTTAAATATCTGACATGCGGTTGGTTCTCGCGGAAACCCCACTCCGGGCCGTGTTTTTAAGCTGCCATCATAGCATCCTGCTTTCACAGCAACCACGCTATGCATGCGCATTTGCCCGCTTTCGTTGTAGTTTCGGCCTTCCACTGTATCTGTCATGCGGTTTGTTTTCGGGGCAACCCCACTGCGGGCTTTCTTTTTATGCTGCCATCATAGCATCCTGCTTTCACAGCAACCACGCTCCGCTTGCGTATTCGCCCGCCTTCGTTGTAGTGTCGGCCTTTCACTGTATCTGCCATGCGGAGAATTCCCGCGGCAACCACTCTCCGTACCGCCTTTTTACGCTGCCATTATATTATCCTGCTTTCACAGCAACCACGCTCCGCTTGCATATTCGTCCCCTTGACCTATGGTGTCGGCCTTCCACAGTATCTGCCATGCGGAGGGTTCTCGCGGCACCCACTCTCCGTGCCGCCTTTTTATGCTGCCATCATAGCATCCTGCTTTTACAGCAACCACGCTCCGCTTGCACATTCGCCCGCTTTTGTTATATTTGTGGCCTTCCACTGTATCTGCCATGCGGAGGGCTCTCGCGGCAACCACTCTCTGTGCCGCCTTTTTACGCTGCCATCATAGTATCCTGCTTTCACAGCAACCACGCTCCGCTTGTGCATTCGGCCGCGTTGTTTATAGTGTCGGCCTTCGACTTAGATATCTGTCATGTGGTTGGTTCTCGCGGCAACCCCACTCCGGGGCGTGTTTTTAAGCTGCCATCATAGCATCCTGCTTTCACAGCAACCACGCTCCGCTTGCACATTTGCCCGCTTTCGTTGTAGTTTCGGCCTTCCACTGTATCTGTCATGCGGAGGGTTCCCGCGGCAACCACTCTCCGGGCCGCCTTTTTATGCTGCAATCATAGCATCTTACTTTCACAGCAACCCACGCTCCGCTTGCGCATTCGGCCGCTTTCTTTATGGTGTCGGCCGTCCACTGTATCTGCCATGCAGAGGGTTCTCGCGGCAACCACTCTCCGGGCCGCCTTTTCATGCTGCCGTCATAGCATCCTGCTTTGACAGCAACCGTGCTCTGCTTGCGCAATCGGCCGCGTTTTTTATAGTGTCGGCCTTCGACTTAGATATCTGTTATGCGGTTGGTTCTCGCGGCAACCCCACTCCTGGCCGCCTTTTTATGCTGCCATCATATTATCCTGCTTTCACAGCAACCACGCTCTGCTTGCGCATTCGTCCGCTTTCGTTATAGTGTCGGCCTTCCACTGTATCTGCCTTGCGGAGGGTTCTCGCGGCAACCACTCTCTGGGCCGCCTGTTTATGCTGCCATCATAGTATCCTGCTTTCACAGCAACCACGCTCCGCTTGCGCATTCGGCCGCTTTCGTTATAGTGTCAGCCTTCCACTATATCTGTCATGCGGATGGTTCTCGCGGCAACAACTTTCCGGGTCCTCTTCTCAAGCTTTTGGCATAGCGTCCTGCATTCCCTCCAACGACGCTCTCGCTTGCGCATTCGGCCGCCTTTCTTGTAGTGTTTTCCTTTCTCTGCAATTGTCATCCGGAGGGTATGTGAGGCAACTGCTATCCAGACCACATTTTTATGCTGCCATCATAGTATCCTGCTTTCACAGCAACCACACTCCGCTTACGCATTCGGCCGCTTTCGATTTAGTGTCGGCCTTCCACTGTTTCTGCCATGCGCAGAGGTCTCGCGGCAACCGCTCTCCGGGCCGCCTGTTTATGCTGCCATCATAGTATCCTGCTTTCACAGCAACCACGCTCCGCTTGCGCATTCGTCCGCTTTCGTTATAGTGTCGGCCTTCCACTGTATCTGCCTTGCGGAGGGTTCTCGCGGCAACCACTCTCTGGGCCGCCTTTTTATGCTGCCATCATAGCATCCTGCTTTCACAGCAACCACGCTCCGCTTGCGCATTCGGCCGCGTTGTTTATAGTGTCGGCCTTCGACTTAGATATCTGTCATGCGGTTGGTTCTCGCGGCAACCCCACTCCGGGCCGTGTTTTTAAGCTGCCATCATAGCATCCTGCTTTCACAGCAACCACGCTCCGCTTGCGCATTTGCCCGCTTTCGTTGTAGTTTCGGCCTTCCACTGTATCTGTCATGCGGAGGGTTCCCGCGGCAACCACTCTCCGGGCCGCCTTTTTATGCTGCCATCATAGCATCCTGCTTTCACAGCAACCACGCTCCGCTTGCGCATTCGGCCGCTTTCGTTTATGGTGTCGGCCGTTCCACTGTATCTGCCATGCAGAGGGTTCTCGCGGCAACCACTCTCCGGGCCGCCTTTTCATGCTGCCGTCATAGCATCCTGCTTTCACAGCAACCGTGCTCTGCTTGCGCAATCGGCCGCGTTTTTTATAGTGTCGGCCTTCGACTTAGATATCTGTTATGCGGTTGGTTCTCGCGGCAACCCCACTCCTGGCCGCCTTTTTATGCTGCCATCATATTATCCTGCTTTCACAGCAACCACGCTCTGCTTGCGCATTCGTCCGCTTTCGTTATAGTGTCGGCCTTCCACTGTATCTGCCTTGCGGAGGGTTCTCGCGGCAACCACTCTCTGGGCCGCCTGTTTATGCTGCCATCATAGTATCCTGCTTTCACAGCAACCACGCTCCGCTTGCGCATTCGGCCGCTTTCGTTATAGTGTCGGCCTTCCACTATATCTGTCATGCGGATGGTTCTCGCGGCAACAACTTTCCGGGTCCTCTTCTCAAGCTGTCGGCATAGCGTCCTGCATTCCCTCCAACGACGCTCTCGCTTGCGCATTCGGCCGCCTTTCTTGTAGTGTTTTCCTTTCGCTGCAATTGTCATCCGGAGGGTATGTGAGGCAACTGCTATCCAGACCACATTTTTATGCTGCCATCATAGTATCCTGCTTTCACAGCAACCACACTCCGCTTGCGCATTCGGCCGCTTTCGATTTAGTGTCGGCCTTCCACTGTATCTGCCATGCGCAGGGTTCTCGCGGCAACCGCTCTCCGGGCCGCCTGTTTATGCTGCCATCATAGTATCCTGCTTTCACAGCAACCACGCTCCGCTTGCGCATTCGCCCGCTTTCGTTATAGTGTCGGCCTTCCACTGTATCTGCCATGCGGAGGGTTCTCGCGGCAACCACTCTCCGGGCCGCCTTTTTATGCTGCCATCATAGCATCCTGCTTTCACAGCAACCACGCTCCGCTTGCGCATTCGCCCGCTTTCGTTATAGTGTCGGCCTTCCACTGTATCTGTCATGCGGAGGGTTCTCGCGGCAACCACTCTCCGGGCCGCCTTTTTATGCTGCCATCATATGCATCCTGCTTTCGCAGCAACCACGCTCCGCTTGCGCATTCGTCCGCTTTCGTTATAGTGTCGGCCTTCCAATGTATCTGCCATACGGAGGGTTCTCACGGCAACCCCTCTCCGGGCCGCCCTTTTACGCTTCCATCAGAGCGACCTACTTTCACACCAACCACGCGCAGCTTGCGCAATCACCCACTTTTTTTATAGTGTCGGCCTTTCATTGTATCTGCCATGCGGAGGGTTCTCGCAGCAACCACTATCCGGGCCGTCTTTTTATGCTGCCATCATAACATCATCCTTTAACAGCCACCACGCTCCGCTTGCGCATTCGCCCGCTTTCGTTGTAGTGTCGGCCTTCCACTGTATCTGTCTTGCGGAGGGTTCTCGCGGCAACCACTCTCCGGGCCGCCTTTTTATGCTGCCATCATCGCATCCTGCTTTCACAGCAACCACGCTCCGCATTCGCATTCGCCCGCTTTCGTTATGGTGTCGGCCTTCTACTGTATCTGCCATTCGGAGGGTTCTCGCGGCAACCGCTCTCCGTACCGCCTTTTTACACTGCCATCATATTATCCTGCTTTCACAGCAACTACGCTCCGCTTGCATATTCGTCCCCTTGAGTTATAGTGTCGTCCTTCCACAGTATCTGCCATGCGGAGGGTTCTCGCGGCACCCACTCTCCGTGCCGCCTTTTTATGCTGCCATCATAGCATCCTGCTTTGACAGCAACCGTGCTCTGCTTGCGCAATCGGCCGCGTTTTTTATTGTGTCGGCCTTCGACTTAGATATCTGTTATGCGGTTGGTTCTCGCGGCAACCCCACTCCGGGCTTTCTTTTTATGCTGCCATCATAGCATCCTGCTTTCACAGTAACCACGCTCCGCTTGCGCATTCGCCCGCTTTCGTTGTAGTGTCGGCCTTCCACTGTATCTGTCATGCGGAGGGTTCCCGCGGCAACCACTCTCCGGGCCGCCTGTTTATGCTGCCATCATAGTATCCTGCTTTCACAGCAACCACGCTCCGCTTGCATATTCGTCCCCTTGACCTATGGTGTCGGCCTTCCACAGTATCTGCCATGCGGAGGGTTCTCGCGGCACCCACTCTCCGTGCCGCCTTTTTATGCTGCCATCATAGCATCCTGCTTTTACAGCAACCACGCTCCGCTTGCACATTCGCCCGCTTTTGTTATATTTGTGGCCTTCCACTGTATCTGCCATGCGGAGGGCTCTCGCGGCAACCACTCTCCGTGCCGCCTTTTTGGCTGCCATCATAACGTCCTTCTTTCACAGCAACCACGCTCCGCTTGCACATTCGCCCGCTTTCGTTATAGTGTCGGCCTGCCACTGTATCTGCCATGCGGAGGGTTCTCGCAGCAACCACTCTCTGTGCCGCCTTTTTACGCTGCCATCATATTATCCTGCTTTCACAGCAACCACGCTCCGCTTGTGCATTCGGCCGCGTTGTTTATAGTGTCGGCCTTCGACTTAGATATCTGTCATGTGGTTGGTTCTCGCGGCAACCCCACTCCGGGGCGTGTTTTTAAGCTGCCATCATAGCATCCTGCTTTCACAGCAACCACGCTCCGCTTGCACATTTGCCCGCTTTCGTTGTAGTTTCGGCCTTCCACTGTATCTGTCATGCGGAGGGTTCCCGCGGCAACCACTCTCCGGGCCGCCTTTTTATGCTGCAATCATAGCATCTTACTTTCACAGCAACCCACGCTCCGCTTGCGCATTCGGCCGCTTTCTTTATGGTGTCGGCCGTCCACTGTATCTGCCATGCAGAGGGTTCTCGCGGCAACCACTCTCCGGGCCGCCTTTTCATGCTGCCGTCATAGCATCCTGCTTTGACAGCAACCGTGCTCTGCTTGCGCAATCGGCCGCGTTTTTTATAGTGTCGGCCTTCGACTTAGATATCTGTTATGCGGTTGGTTCTCGCGGCAACCCCACTCCTGGCCGCCTTTTTATGCTGCCATCATATTATCCTGCTTTCACAGCAACCACGCTCTGCTTGCGCATTCGTCCGCTTTCGTTATAGTGTCGGCCTTCCACTGTATCTGCCTTGCGGAGGGTTCTCGCGGCAACCACTCTCTGGGCCGCCTGTTTATGCTGCCATCATAGTATCCTGCTTTCACAGCAACCACGCTCCGCTTGCGCATTCGGCCGCTTTCGTTATAGTGTCAGCCTTCCACTATATCTGTCATGCGGATGGTTCTCGCGGCAACAACTTTCCGGGTCCTCTTCTCAAGCTTTTGGCATAGCGTCCTGCATTCCCTCCAACGACGCTCTCCTTGCGCATTCGGCCGCCTTTCTTGTAGTGTTTTCCTTTCTCTGCAATTCTCATCCGGAGGGTATGTGAGGCAACTGCTATCCAGACCACATTTTTATGCTGCCATCATAGTATCCTGCTTTCACAGCAACCACACTCCGCTTACGCATTCGGCCGCTTTCGATTTAGTGTCGGCCTTCCACTGTTTCTGCCATGCGCAGAGGTCTCGCGGCAACCGCTCTCCGGGCCGCCTGCTTATGCTGCCATCATAGTATCCTGCTTTCACAGCAACCACGCTCCGCTTGCGCATTCGTCCGCTTTCGTTATAATGTCGGCCTTCCACTGTATCTGCCTTGCGGAGGGTTCTCGCGGCAACAAATCTCTGGGCCGCGTGTTTATGCTGCCATCATAGTATCCTGCTTTCACAGCAACCACGCTCCGCTTGCGCATTCGGCCGCTTTCGTTATAGTGTCAGCCTTCCACTATATCTGTCATGCGGATGGTTCTCGCGGCAACAACTTTCCGGGTCCTCTTCTCAAGCTGTCGGCAGAGCGTCCTGCATTCCCTCCAACGACGCTCTCCTTGCGCATTCGGCCGCCTTTCTTGTAGTGTTTTTTTTTCGCTGCAATTGTCATCCGGAGGGTATGTGAGGCAACTGCTATCCAGACCACATTTTTATGCTGCCATCATAGTATCCTGCTTTCACAGCAACCACACTCCGCTTACGCATTCGGCCGCTTTCGATTTAGTGTCGGCCTTCCACTGTATCTGCCATGCGCAGGGGTCTCGCGGCAACCGCTCTCCGGGCCGCCTGTTTATGCTGCCATCATAGTATCCTGCTTTCACAGCAACCACGCTCCGCTTGCACATTCGCCCGCTTTCGTTATAGTGTCGGCCTGCCACTGTATCTGCCATGCGGAGGGTTCTCGCGGCAACCACACTCCGGGCCGTCTTTTTATGCTGCCATTATTGCATCCTGCTTTCACAGCAACCACGCTCCGCTTGCGCATTCGCCCGCTGTCGTTGTTGTGTCAGCCTTCCACTGTATCTATCATGCGGAGGGTTCCCGCTGCAACCACTCTCCGGGCCGCCTTTTTATGCTGCCATCATATTATCCTGCTTTCGCAGCAACCACGCTCCGCTTGCGCATTCGTCTGCTTTCGTTATAGTGTCGGCCTTCCAATGTATCTACCATACGGAGGGTTCTCACGGCAACCCCTCTCCGGGCCGCCCTTTTACGCTTCCATCAGAGCGACCTACTTTCACACCAACCACGCGCAGGTTGCGCAATCACCCACTTTTTTTTATAGTGTCGGCCTTTCATTGTATCTGCCATGCGGAGGGTTCTCGCAGCAACCACTATCCGGGCCGTCTTTTTATGCTGCCATCATAACATCATCCTTTAACAGCCACCACGCTCCGCTTGCGCATTCGCCCGTATTCTTTGCAGTGTCGGCCTTCCACTGTATCTGTCTTGTGGAGGGTTCTCGCGGGAACCACTCTCCGGGCCGCCTTTTTATGCTGCCATCATCGCATCATGCTTTCACAGCAACCACGCTCCGCATTCGCATTCGCCCGCTTTCGTTATGGTGTCGGCCTTCTACTGTGCCATTTGGAGGGTTTTCAGGGTAATCGCTCTCCGTACCGCCTTTTTACACTGCCATTATATTATCCTGCTTTCACAGCAACTACGCTCCGCTTGCATATTCGTCCCCTTGAGTTATAGTGTCGTCCTTCCACAGTATCTGCCATGAGGAGGGTTCTCGCGGCACCCACTCTCCGTGCCGCCTTTTTATGCTGCCATCATAGCATCCTGCTTTGACAGCAACTGTGCTCTGCTTGCGCAATCGGCCGCGTTTTTTATTGTGTCGGCCTTCGACTTAGATATCTGTTATGCGGTTGGTTCTCGCGGCAACCCCACTCCGGGCTTTCTTTTTATGCTGCCATCATAGCATCCTGCTTTCACAGTAACCACGCTCCGCTTGCGCATTCGCCCGCTTTCGTTGTAGTGTCGGCCTTCCACTGTATCTGTCATGCGGAGGGTTCCCGCGGCAACCACTCTCCGGGCCGCCTGTTTATGCTGCCATCATAGTATCCTGCTTTCACAGCAACCACGCTCCGCTTGCGCATTCGGCCGCTTTCGTTATAGCGTCAGCCTTCCACTACATCTGTCATGCGGATGGTTCTCGCGGCAACAACTTTCCGGGTCCTCTTCTCAAGCTGTCGCCATAGCGTCCTGCATTCCCTCCAACGACGCTCTCCTTGCGCATTCGGCCGCCTTTCTTGTAGTGTTTTCCTTTCTCTGCAATTCTCATCCGGAGGGTATGTGAGGCAACTGCTATCCAGACCACATTTTTATGCTGCCATCATAGTATCCTGCTTTCACAGCAACCACACTCCGCTTACGCATTCGGCCGCTTTCGATTTAGTGTCGGCCTTCCACTGTTTCTGCCATGCGCAGAGGTCTCGCGGCAACCGCTCTCCGGGCCGCCTGCTTATGCTGCCATCATAGTATCCTGCTTTCACAGCAACCACGCTCCGCTTGCGCATTCGTCCGCTTTCGTTATAATGTCGGCCTTCCACTGTATCTGCCTTGCGGAGGGTTCTCGCGGCAACAAATCTCTGGGCCGCGTGTTTATGCTGCCATCATAGTATCCTGCTTTCACAGCAACCACGCTCCGCTTGCGCATTCGGCCGCTTTCGTTATAGTGTCAGCCTTCCACTATATCTGTCATGCGGATGGTTCTCGCGGCAACAACTTTCCGGGTCCTCTTCTCAAGCTGTCGGCAGAGCGTCCTGCATTCCCTCCAACGACGCTCTCCTTGCGCATTCGGCCGCCTTTCTTGTAGTGTTTTTTTTTCGCTGCAATTGTCATCCGGAGGGTATGTGAGGCAACTGCTATCCAGACCACATTTTTATGCTGCCATCATAGTATCCTGCTTTCACAGCAACCACACTCCGCTTACGCATTCGGCCGCTTTCGATTTAGTGTCGGCCTTCCACTGTATCTGCCATGCGCAGGGGTCTCGCGGCAACCGCTCTCCGGGCCGCCTGTTTATGCTGCCATCATAGTATCCTGCTTTCACAGCAACCACGCTCCGCTTGCACATTCGCCCGCTTTCGTTATAGTGTCGGCCTGCCACTGTATCTGCCATGCGGAGGGTTCTCGCGGCAACCACACTCCGGGCCGTCTTTTTATGCTGCCATTATTGCATCCTGCTTTCACAGCAACCACGCTCCGCTTGCGCATTCGCCCGCTGTCGTTGTTGTGTCAGCCTTCCACTGTATCTATCATGCGGAGGGTTCCCGCTGCAACCACTCTCCGGGCCGCCTTTTTATGCTGCCATCATATTATCCTGCTTTCGCAGCAACCACGCTCCGCTTGCGCATTCGTCTGCTTTCGTTATAGTGTCGGCCTTCCAATGTATCTACCATACGGAGGGTTCTCACGGCAACCCCTCTCCGGGCCGCCCTTTTACGCTTCCATCAGAGCGACCTACTTTCACACCAACCACGCGCAGGTTGCGCAATCACCCACTTTTTTTTATAGTGTCGGCCTTTCATTGTATCTGCCATGCGGAGGGTTCTCGCAGCAACCACTATCCGGGCCGTCTTTTTATGCTGCCATCATAACATCATCCTTTAACAGCCACCACGCTCCGCTTGCGCATTCGCCCGTATTCTTTGCAGTGTCGGCCTTCCACTGTATCTGTCTTGTGGAGGGTTCTCGCGGGAACCACTCTCCGGGCCGCCTTTTTATGCTGCCATCATCGCATCATGCTTTCACAGCAACCACGCTCCGCATTCGCATTCGCCCGCTTTCGTTATGGTGTCGGCCTTCTACTGTGCCATTTGGAGGGTTTTCAGGGTAATCGCTCTCCGTACCGCCTTTTTACACTGCCATTATATTATCCTGCTTTCACAGCAACTACGCTCCGCTTGCATATTCGTCCCCTTGAGTTATAGTGTCGTCCTTCCACAGTATCTGCCATGAGGAGGGTTCTCGCGGCACCCACTCTCCGTGCCGCCTTTTTATGCTGCCATCATAGCATCCTGCTTTGACAGCAACTGTGCTCTGCTTGCGCAATCGGCCGCGTTTTTTATTGTGTCGGCCTTCGACTTAGATATCTGTTATGCGGTTGGTTCTCGCGGCAACCCCACTCCGGGCTTTCTTTTTATGCTGCCATCATAGCATCCTGCTTTCACAGTAACCACGCTCCGCTTGCGCATTCGCCCGCTTTCGTTGTAGTGTCGGCCTTCCACTGTATCTGTCATGCGGAGGGTTCTCGCGGCAACCACTCTCCGGGCCGCCTGTTTATGCTGCCATCATAGTATCCTGCTTTCACAGCAACCACGCTCCGCTTGCGCATTCGGCCGCTTTCGTTATAGCGTCAGCCTTCCACTACATCTGTCATGCGGATGGTTCTCGCGGCAACAACTTTCCGGGTCCTCTTCTCAAGCTGTCGCCATAGCGTCCTGCATTCCCTCCAACGACGCTCTGCTTGCGCATTCGGACGCCTTTCTTGTAGTGTTTTCCTTTCGCAGCAATTGTCATCCGGAGGGTATGTGAGGCAACCGCTATCCAGACCACATTTTTATGCTGCCATCATAGTATCCTGCTTTCACAGCAACCACGCTCCGCTTGCGCATTCGGCCGCGTTAGTTTTAGTGCCGGCCTTCCACTGTATCTGCCATGCGCCGGGGTCTCGCGGCAACCACTCTCCGTGCCGACTTTTTATGCTGCCATCATAGCATCCTGCTTTCACAGGAACCACGCTCGCATGCACATTCGGCCGCGTTGTTTATAGTGTCGGCCTTCGACTTAGATATCTGTCATGCGGTTGGTTCTCGCGGCAACCCCACTCCGGGCCGTGTTTTTATGCTGCCATCATAGCATCCTGCTTTTACAGCAACCACGCTCCGCTTGCGCATTTGCCCGCTTTCGTTGTAGTTTCGGTCTTTCACTGTATCTGTCATGCGGAGGGTTCCCGCGGCAACCACTCTCCGGGCCGCCTTTTTATGCTGCCATCATATTATCCTGCTTTCACAGCAACCACGCTCCGCTTGCGCATTCGTCCGCTTTCGTTATAGTGTCGGCCTTCCACTGTATCAGCCTAGCGCAGGGGTCTCGCGGCAACCACTCTCCGGGCCGCCTGTTTATCCTGCCATCACAGTATCCTGCTTTCACAGCAACCACGCTCCGCTTGCGCATTCGGCCGCTTTCGTTATTGTGTCGGGCTTTCACTATATCTGTCATGCGGATAGTTCTCGCGGCAACAACTTTCCGGGTCCTCTTCTCAAGCTCTCGCCGTAGCGTCCTGCATTCCCTTTAACGACGCTCTGCTTGCGCATTCGGCCGCCTTTCTTGTAGTGTTTTCCTTTCGCTGCAATTGTCATCCGGAGGGTGTGTGAGGCAACCGATATCCAGGCCACATTTTTATGCTGCCATCATAGTATCCTGCTTTCACAGCAACCACACTCCGCTTGCGCATTCGGCCGCTTTCGTTTTAGTGTCGGCCTTCCACTGTATCTGTCATGCGGAGGGTTCCCGCTGCAACCACTCTCCGGGCCGCCTTTTTATGCTGCTATCATATTATCCTGCTTTCACAGCAGCCACGCTCTGCTTGCGCATTCGACTGCTTTCGTTATAGCGTCGGCCTTCATTTTATCTGCCATGCGGAGGGTTCTCGAGGCAACCACTCTCCGGGCCGCATTTTTATGCTGCCATCATAGCATCCTGCTTTCGCAGCAACCATGCTTCGTTTACGCATTCGCCCGCTTTTGTTGTAGTGTCGGCCTTGCACTGTATCTGTCATGCGGAGGGTTCTCGCGGCAACCACTCTCCGGGCCGTCTTTTTATGCTGCCATCATAACATCATGCATTAACAGCAACCACGCTCCGCTTGCGCATTCGCCCGCTTTCGTTATGGTGTCGGCCTTCTACTGTGCCATTTGGAGGGTTTTCAGGGTAATCGCTCTCCGTACCGCCTTTTTATGCTGCCATCATCGCATCCTGCTTTCACAGCAACCACGCTCCGCTTGCGCATTTGCCCGCTTTCGTTGTAGTTTCGGCCTTCCACTGTATCTGTCATGCGGTTTGTTTTCGCGGCAACCCCACTCCGGGCTTTCTTTTTATGCTGCCATCATAGCATCCTGCTTTCACAGCAACCACGCTCCGCTTGCGTATTCGCCCGCCTTCGTTGTAGTGTCGGCCTTTCACTGTATCTGCCATGCGGAGAATTCCCGCAGCAACCACTCTCCGTACCGCCTTTTTACGCTGCCAATATATTATCCTGCTTTTACAGCAACCACGCTCCGCTTGCGCATTCGCCCGCTTTTGTTATAGTTGTGGCCTTCCACAGTATGTGCCATGCGGAGGGCTCTCGCGGCAACCACTCTCCGGGCCGCCTTTTTATGCTGCCATCATAATATCCTGCTTTCACAGCAACCACGCTCTGCTTGCGCATTCGTCCGCTTTCGTTATAGTGTCGGCCTTCCTTGTATCTGCCATGCGGAGGGTTCTCGTGGCAACCACTCTCCGGGCCGCATTTTTTTGCTGCCATCATAGCATCCTGCTTTCGCAGCAGCCATGCTTCGTTTGCGCATTCGCCCGCTTTTATTGCAGTGTCGGCCTTGCAGTGTATCTGTCATGCGGAGGGTTCTCGCGGCAACCACTCTCCGGGCCGTCGTTTTTGTTGCCATCATAACATCATGCTTTAACAGCAACCACGCTCCGCTTGCGCATTCGCCCGCTTTCGTTGTAGTGTCGGCCTTCCACTGAATCTGTCTTGTGGAGGGTTCTCGCGGGAACCTCTCTCCGGGCCGCCTTTTTATGCTGCCATCATATTATCCTGCTTTCACAGCAACCACGATATGCTTGCGCATTCGCCCGTTTTCTTTATAGTGTCAGCCTTCCACTGTATCAGCCTAGCGGAGGGGTCTCGCTGCAACCACTCTCCGGGCCGCCTTTTTATGCTGCTATCATATTATCCTGCTTTCACAGCAGCCACGCTCTGCTTGCGCATTCGACTGCTTTCGTTATAGCGTCGGCCTTCATTTTATCTGCCATGCGGAGGGTTCTCGAGGCAACCACTCTCCGGGCCGCATTTTTATGCTGCCATCATAGCATCCTGCTTTCGCAGCAACCATGCTTCGTTTACGCATTCGCCCGCTTTTGTTGTAGTGTCGGCCTTGCACTGTATCTGTCATGCGGAGGGTTCTCGCGGCAACCACTCTCCGGGCCGTCTTTTTATGCTGCCATCATAACATCATGCATTAACAGCAACCACGCTCCGCTTGCGCATTCGCCCGCTTTCGTTATGGTGTCGGCCTTCTACTGTGCCATTTGGAGGGTTTTCAGGGTAATCGCTCTCCGTACCGCCTTTTTACCCTGCCATCATATTATCCTGCTTTCACAGCAACCAGGCTCCGCTTGCATATTCATCCTCTTGAGTTATAGTGTCGGCCTTCCACTGTATCTGCCATGAGGAGGGTTCTCGCGGCACCCACTCTCCGTGCCGCCTTTTTATGCTGCCATCATAGCATCCTGCTTTCACAGCAACCGTGCTCTGCTTGCGCAATCGGCCGCGTTTTTTATAGTGTCGGCCTTCGAATTAGATATCTGTTATGCGGTTGGTTCTCGCGGCAACCCCACTCCGGGCCGCCTTTTTATGCTGCCATCATATTATCTGCTTTCACAGCAACCACGCTCCGCTTGCGCATTCATCCGCTTTCGTTATAGTGTCGACCTTCCACTGTATCTGCCTTGCGGAGGGTTCTCGCGGCAACCACTCTCTGGGCCGCCTGTTTATGCTGCCATCATAGCATCCTGCTTTCACAGCAACCACGCTCCGCTTGCGCATTCGGCCGCGTTGTTTATAGTGTCGGTCTTCGATTAGATAGCTGTCATGCGGTTGGTTCTCGCGGCAACCTCACGCCGGGCCGTGTTTTTAAGCTGCCATCATAGCATCCTGCTTTCACAGCAACCACGCTCCGCTTGCGCATTTGCCCGCTTTCGTTCTAGTTTCGGCCTTCCACTGTATCTGTCATGCGGTTGGTTCTCGCGGAAACCCCACTCTGGGCTTTCTTTTTATGCTGCCATCATAGCATCCTGCTTTCACAGTAACCACGCTCCGCTTGCGCATTCGCCCGCTTTCTTTGTAGTGTTGGCCTTTCACTGTATCTGTCATGCGGAGAATTCCCGCGGCAACCACTCTCCGTACCGCCTTTTTACGCTGCCATCATATTATCCTGCTTTCACAGCAACCACGCTCCGCTTGCATATTCGTCCCCTTGAGTTATAGTGTCGGCCTTCCACAGTATCTGCCATGCGGACGGTTCTCGCGGCACCCACTCTCCGTACCGCCTTTTTATGCTGCCATCATAGCATCCTGCTTTTACAGCAACCACGCTCCGCTTGCACATTCGCCCGCTTTCGTTATAGTGTCGGCCTGCCACTGTATCTGCCATGCGGAGGGTTCTCGCAGCAACCACTCTCTGTGCCGCCTTTTTATGCTGCCATCATAGCATCCTGCTTTCACAGCAACCACGCTCCGCTTGTGCATTGGGCCGCGTTGTTTAAAGTGTCGGCCTTCGACTTAGATATCTGTCATGCGGTTGGTTCTCGCGGCAACCCCACTCCGGGCCGTGTTTATAAGCTGCCATCATAGCATCCTGCTTTCACAGCAACCACGCTCCGCTTGCGCATTCGCCCGCTTTCGTTGTAGTGTCGGCCTTCCACTGTATCTGTCATGCGGAGGGTTCCCGCGGCAACCACTCTCCGGGCCGCCTTTTTATGCTGCAATCATAGCATCCTGCTTTCACAGCAACCACGCTCCGCTTGCGCATTCGGCCGCTTTCGTTATAGTGTCGGCCTTCCACTGTATCTGCCATGCGGAGGGTTCTCGACGGCAACCACTCTCCGGGCCGCCTTTTTATGCTGCCATCATAGCATCCTGCTTTCGACAGCAACCATGCTCTCGCTTGCGCATTCGGCCGCGTTTTTTATAGTGTCGGCCTTCGCACTTAGATATCTGTCATGCGGTGGGTTCTCGCGGCAACCCCTCTCCGGGCCGCCTGTTTATGCTGCCATCATAGCATCCTGCTTTCACAGCAACCACGCTCCGCTTGCGCATTTGCCCGCTTTCGTTGTAGTTTCGGCCTTCCACTGTATCTGTCATGCGGAGGGTTCCCACGGCAACCACTCTCCGGGCCGCCTTTTTATGCTGCAATCATAGCATCCTACTTTCACAGCAACCACGCTCCGCTTGCGCATTCGGCCGCGTTCTTTATGGTGTCGGCCGTCCACTGTATCTGCCATGCAGAGGGTTCTCACGGCAACCACTCTCCGGGCCGCCTTTTCATGCTGCCGTCATAGCATCCTGCTTTGACAGCATCCGTGCTCTGCTTGCGGAATCGGCCGCGTTTTTTATAGTGTCGGCCTTCGACTTAGATATCTGTTATGCGGTTCGTTCTCGCGGCAACCACTCTCCGGGCCGCCTGTTTATGCTGCCATCACAGTATCCTGCTTTCACAGCAACCACGCTCCGCTTGCGCATTCGGCCGCTTTCGTTATTGTGTCGGGCTTTCACTATATCTGTCATGCGGATAGTTCTCGCGGCAACAACTTTCCGGGTCCTCTTCTCAAGCTCTCGCCGTAGCGTCCTGCATTCCCTTTAACGACGCTCTGCTTGCGCATTCGGCCGCCTTTCTTGTAGTGTTTTCCTTTCGCTGCAATTGTCATCCGGAGGGTGTGTGAGGCAACCGATATCCAGGCCACATTTTTATGCTGCCATCATAGTATCCTGCTTTCACAGCAACCACACTCCTCTTGCGCATTCGGCCGCTTTCGTTTTAGTGTCGGCCTTCCACTGTATCTGTCATGCGGAGGGTTCCCGCTGCAACCACTCTCCGGGCCGCCTTTTTATGCTGCTATCATATCATCCTGCTTTCACAGCAGCCACGCTCTGCTTGCGCATTCGACTGCTTTCGTTATAGCGTCGGCCTTCATTTTATCTGCCATGCGGAGGGTTCTCGAGGCAACCACTCTCCGGGCCGCATTTTTATGCTGCCATCATAGCATCCTGCTTTCGCAGCAACCATGCTTCGTTTACGCATTCGCCCGCTTTTGTTGTAGTGTCGGCCTTGCACTGTATCTGTCATGCGGAGGGTTCTCGCGGCAACCACTCTCCGGGCCGTCTTTTTATGCTGCCATCATAACATCATGCATTAACAGCAACCACGCTCCGCTTGCGCATTCGCCCGCTTTCGTTGTAGTGTCGGCCTTCCACAGTATCTGTCTTGCGGAGGGTTCTCGCGGGAACCACTCTCCGGGCCGCCTTTTTATGCTGCCATCATCGCATCATGCTTTCACAGCAACCACGCTCCGCATGCGCATTCGCCCGCTTTCGTTATGGTGTCGGCCTTCTACTGTGCCATTTGGAGGGTTTTCAGGGTAATCGCTCTCCGTACCGCCTTTTTACCCTGCCATCATATTATCCTGCTTTCACAGCAACCAGGCTCCGCTTGCATATTCATCCTCTTGAGTTATAGTGTCGGCCTTCCACTGTATCCGCCATGAGGAGGGTTCTCGCGGCACCCACTCTCCGTGCCGCCTTTTTATGCTGCCATCATAGCATCCTGCTTTCACAGCAACCGTGCTCTGCTTGCGCAATCGGCCGCGTTTTTTATAGTGTCGGCCTTCGAATTAGATATCTGTTATGCGGTTGGTTCTCGCGGCAACCCCACTCCGGGCCGCCTTTTTATGCTGCCATCATATTATCTGTTTCACAGCAACCACGCTCCGCTTGCGCATTCATCCGCTTTCGTTATAGTGTCGACCTTCCACTGTATCTGCCTTGCGGAGGGTTCTCGCGGCAACCACTCTCTGGGCCGCCTGTTTATGCTGCCATCATAGCATCCTGCTTTCACAGCAACCACGCTCCGCTTGCGCATTCGGCCGCGTTGTTTATAGTGTCGGTCTTCGATTAGATAGCTGTCATGCGGTTGGTTCTCGCGGCAACCTCACGCCGGGCCGTGTTTTTAAGCTGCCATCATAGCATCCTGATTTCACAGCAACCACGCTCCGCTTGCGCATTTGCCCGCTTTCGTTCTAGTTTCGGCCTTCCACTGTATCTGTCATGCGGTTGGTTCTCGCGGAAACCCCACTCTGGGCTTTCTTTTTATGCTGCCATCATAGCATCCTGCTTTCACAGTAACCACGCTCCGCTTGCGCATTCGCCCGCTTTCTTTGTAGTGTTGGCCTTTCACTGTATCTGTCATGCGGAGAATTCCCGCGGCAACCACTCTCCGTACCGCCTTTTTACGCTGCCATCATATTATCCTGCTTTCACAGCAACCACGCTCCGCTTGCATATTCGTCCCCTTGAGTTATAGTGTCGGCCTTCCACAGTATCTGCCATGCGGACGGTTCTCGCGGCACCCACTCTCCGTACCGCCTTTTTATGCTGCCATCATAGCATCCTGCTTTTACAGCAACCACGCTCCGCTTGCACATTCGCCCGCTTTCGTTATAGTGTCGGCCTGCCACTGTATCTGCCATGCGGAGGGTTCTCGCAGCAACCACTCTCTGTGCCGCCTTTTTATGCTGCCATCATAGCATCCTGCTTTCACAGCAACCACGCTCCGCTTGTGCATTGGGCCGCGTTGTTTAAAGTGTCGGCCTTCGACTTAGATATCTGTCATGCGGTTGGTTCTCGCGGCAACCCCACTCCGGGCCGTGTTTATAAGCTGCCATCATAGCATCCTGCTTTCACAGCAACCACGCTCCGCTTGCGCATTTGCCCGCTTTCGTTGTAGTTTCGGCCTTCCACTGTATCTGTCATGCGGAGGGTTCCCACGGCAACCACTCTCCGTACCGCCTTTTTACGCTGCCATCATATTATCCTGCTTTCACATCAACCACGCTCCGCTTGCATATTCGTCCCCTTGAGGTATAGTGTCGGCCTTCCACAGTATCTGCCATGCGGACGGTTCTCGCGGCACCCACTCTCCGTACCGCCTTTTTATGCTGCCATCATAGCATCCTGCTTTTACAGCAACCACGCTCCGCTTGCACATTCGCCCGCTTTCGTTATAGTGTCGGCCTGCCACTGTATCTGCCATGCGGAGGGTTCTCGCAGCAACCACTCTCTGTGCCGCCTTTTTATGCTGCCATCATAGCATCCTGCTTTCACAGCAACCACGCTCCGCTTGTGCATTGGGCCGCGTTGTTTATAGTGTCGGCCTTCGACTTAGATATCTGTCATGTGGTTGGTTCTCGCGGCAACCCCACTCCGGGGCGTGTTCTTAAGCTGCCATCATAGCATCCTGCTTTCACAGCAACCACGCTCCGCTTGCACATTTGCCCGCTTTCGTTGTAGTTTCGGCCTTCCACTGTATCTGTCATGCGGAGGGTTCCCGTGGCAACCACTCTCCGGGCCGCCTTTTTATGCTGCAATCATAGCATCTTACTTTCACAGCAACCACGCTCCGCTTGCGCATTCGGCCGCTTTCTTTATGGTGTCGGCCGTCCACTGTATCTGCCATGCAGAGGGTTCTCGCGGCAACCACTCTCCGGGCCGCCTTTCATGCTGCCGTCATAGCATCCTGCTTTGACAGCAACCGTGCTCTGCTTGCGCAATCGGCCGCGTTTTTTATAGTGTCAGCCTTCGACTTAGATATCTGTTATGCGGTTGGTTCTCGCGGCAACCCCACTCCTGGCCGCCTTTTTATGCTGCCATCATATTATCCTGCTTTCACAGCAACCACGCTCTGCTTGCGCATTCGCCCGCTTTCGTTATAGTGTCGGCCTTCCACTGTATCTGCCTTGCGGAGGGTTCTCGCGGCAACCACTCTCTGGGCCGCCTGTTTATGCTGCCATCATAGTATCCTGCTTTCACAGCAACCACGCTCCGCTTGCGCACTCGGCCGCGTTGTTTATAGTGTCGGCCTTCGACTTAAATATCTGTCATGCGGTTGGTTCTCGCGGAAACCACACTCCGGGCCGTGTTTTTAAGCTGCCATCATAGCATCCTGCTTCCACAGCAACCACGCTAGCATGCGCATTTGCCCGCTTTCGTTGTAGTTTCGGCCTTCCACTGTATCTGTCATGCGGAGGGTTCCCGTGGCAACCACTCTCCGGGCCGCCTTTTTATGCTGCAATCATATCATCTTACTTTCACAGCAACCACGCTCCGCTTGCGCATTCGGCCGCTTTCGTTATAGTGTCAGCCTTCCACTACATCTGTCATGCGGATGGTTCTCGCGGCAACAACTTTCCGGGTCCCCTTCTCAAGCTGTCGCCATAGCGTCCTGCATTCCCTCCAACGCGGTTCTGCTTGCGCATTCGGCCGCCTTGTAGTGTTTTCCTTTCGCTGCGATTGTCATGCGGAGGGTATGTGAGGCAACCGCTATCCAGACCACTTTTTTATGCTGCCATCATAGTGTCCTGCTTTCACAACAACCACACTCCGCTTACGCATTCGGCCGCTTTCGTTTTAGTGTCGGCCTTCCACTGTATCTGCCATGCGGACAGTTCCCGCGGCAACCTCTCTCCGGGCCACCTGTTTATGCTGCCATCATAGTATCCTGCTTTCACAGCAACCACGCTCCGCTTGCACATTCGCCCGCTTTCGTTATATTGTCGGCCTGCCACTGTATCTGCCATGCGGAGGGTTCTCGCAGCAACCACTCTCTGTGCCGCCTTTTTATGCTGCCATCATAGCATCCTGCTTTCACAGGAACCACGCTCCGCTTGCGCACTCGGCCGCGTTGTTTATAGTGTCGGCCTTCGACTTAAATATCTGTCATGCGGTTGGTTCTCGCGGAAACCCCACTCCGGGCCGTGTTTTTAAGCTGCCATCATAGCATCCTGCTTTCACAGCAACCACGCTATGCATGCGCATTTGCCCGCTTTCGTTGTAGTTTCGGCCTTCCACTGTATCTGTCATGCGGTTTGTTTTCGCGGCAACCCCACTCCGGGCTTTCTTTTTATGCTGCCATCATAGCATCCTGCTTTCACAGCAACCACGCTCCGCTTGCGTATTCGCCCGCCTTCGTTGTAGTGTCGGCCTTTCACTGTATCTGCCATGCGGAGAATTCCCGCAGCAACCACTCTCCGTACCGCCTTTTTACGCTGCCAATATATTATCCTGCTTTTACAGCAACCACGCTCCGCTTGCACATTCGCCCACTTTTGTTATAGTTGTGGCCTTCCACAGTATGTGCCATGCGGAGGGCTCTCGCGGCAACCACTCTCCGGGCCGCCTTTTTATGCTGCCATCATATTATCCTGCTTTCACAGCAACCACGCTCTGCTTGCGCATTCGTCCGCTTTCGTTATAGTGTCGGCCTTCCTTGTATCTGCCATGCGGAGGGTTCTCGTGGCAACCACTCTCCGGGCCGCATTTTTTTGCTGCCATCATAGCATCCTGCTTTCGCAGCAGCCATGCTTCGTTTGCGCATTCGCCTGCTTTTATTGCAGTGTCGGCCTTGCAGTGTATCTGTCATGCGGAGGGTTCTCGCGGCAACCACTCTCCGGGCCGTCGTTTTTGTTGCCATCATAACATCATGCTTTAACAGCAACCACGCTCCGCTTGCGCATTCGCCCGCTTTCGTTGTAGTGTCGGCCTTCCACTGAATCTGTCTTGTGGAGGGTTCTCGCGGGAACCTCTCTCCGGGCCGCCTTTTTATGCTGCCATCATATTATCCTGCTTTCACAGCAACCACGATATGCTTGCGCATTCGCCCGTTTTCTTTATAGTGTCAGCCTTCCACTGTATCAGCCTAGCGCAGGGGTCTCGCGGCAACCACTCTCCGGGCCGCCTGTTCATGCTGCCATCACAGTATCCTGCTTTCACAGCAACCACGCTCCGCTTGCGCATTCGGCCGCTTTCGTTATTGTGTCGGGCTTTCACTATATCTGTCATGCGGATAGTTCTCGCGGCAACAACTTTCCGGGTCCTCTTCTCAAGCTCTCGCCGTAGCGTCCTGCATTCCCTTTAACGACGCTCTGCTTGCGCATTCGGCCGCCTTTCTTGTAGTGTTTTCCTTTCGCTGCAATTGTCATCCGGAGGGTGTGTGAGGCAACCGATATCCAGGCCACATTTTTATGCTGCCATCATAGTATCCTGCTTTCACAGCAACCACACTCCGCTTGCGCATTCGGCCGCTTTCGTTTTAGTGTCGGCCTTCCACTGTATCTGTCATGCGGAGGGTTCCCGCTGCAACCACTCTCCGGGCCGCCTTTTTATGCTGCTATCATATTATCCTGCTTTCACAGCAGCCACGCTCTGCTTGCGCATTCGACTGCTTTCGTTATAGCGTCGGCCTTCATTTTATCTGCCATGCGGAGGGTTCTCGAGGCAACCACTCTCCGGGCCGCATTTTTATGCTGCCATCATAGCATCCTGCTTTCGCAGCAACCATGCTTCGTTTACGCATTCGCCCGCTTTTGTTGTAGTGTCGGCCTTGCACTGTATCTGTCATGCGGAGGGTTCTCGCGGCAACCACTCTCCGGGCCGTCTTTTTATGCTGCCATCATAACATCATGCATTAACAGCAACCACGCTCCGCTTGCGCATTCGCCCGCTTTCGTTATGGTGTCGGCCTTCTACTGTGCCATTTGGAGGGTTTTCAGGGTAATCGCTCTCCGTACCGCCTTTTTACCCTGCCATCATATTATTCTGCTTTCACAGCAACCAGGCTCCGCTTGCATATTCATCCTCTTGAGTTATAGTGTCGGCCTTCCACTGTATCTGCCATGAGGAGGGTTCTCGCGGCACCCACTCTCCGTGCCGCCTTTTTATGCTGCCATCATAGCATCCTGCTTTCACAGCAACCGTGCTCTGCTTGCGCAATCGGCCGCGTTTTTTATAGTGTCGGCCTTCGAATTAGATATCTGTTATGCGGTTGGTTCTCGCGGCAACCCCACTCCGGGCCGCCTTTTTATGCTGCCATCATATTATCTGCTTTCACAGCAACCACGCTCCGCTTGCGCATTCATCCGCTTTCGTTATAGTGTCGACCTTCCACTGTATCTGCCTTGCGGAGGGTTCTCGCGGCAACCACTCTCTGGGCCGCCTGTTTATGCTGCCATCATAGCATCCTGCTTTCACAGCAACCACGCTCCGCTTGCGCATTCGGCCGCGTTGTTTATAGTGTCGGTCTTCGATTAGATAGCTGTCATGCGGTTGGTTCTCGCGGCAACCTCACGCCGGGCCGTGCTTTTAAGCTGCCATCATAGCATCCTGCTTTCACAGCAACCACGCTCCGCTTGCGCATTTGCCCGCTTTCGTTCTAGTTTCGGCCTTCCACTGTATCTGTCATGCGGTTGGTTCTCGCGGAAACCCCACTCTGGGCTTTCTTTTTATGCTGCCATCATAGCATCCTGCTTTCACAGTAACCACGCTCCGCTTGCGCATTCGCCCGCTTTCTTTGTAGTGTTGGCCTTTCACTGTATCTGTCATGCGGAGAATTCCCGCGGCAACCACTCTCCGTACCGCCTTTTTACGCTGCCATCATATTATCCTGCTTTCACAGCAACCACGCTCCGCTTGCATATTCGTCCCCTTGAGTTATAGTGTCGGCCTTCCACAGTATCTGCCATGCGGACGGTTCTCGCGGCACCCACTCTCCGTACCGCCTTTTTATGCTGCCATCATAGCATCCTGCTTTTACAGCAACCACGCTCCGCTTGCACATTCGCCCGCTTTCGTTATAGTGTCGGCCTGCCACTGTATCTGCCATGCGGAGGGTTCTCGCAGCAACCACTCTCTATGCCGCCTTTTTATGCTGCCATCATAGCATCCTGCTTTCACAGCAACCACGCTCCGCTTGTGCATTGGGCCGCGTTGTTTAAAGTGTCGGCCTTCGACTTAGATATCTGTCATGCGGTTGGTTCTCGCGGCAACCCCACTCCGGGCCGTGTTTATAAGCTGCCATCATAGCATCCTGCTTTCACAGCAACCACACTCCGCTTGCGCATTCGGCCGCTTTCGTTCTAGTGTCGGCCTTCCACTGTATCTGTCATGCGGAGGGTTCCCGCTGCAACCACTCTCCGGGCCGCCTTTTTATGCTGCTATCATATTATCCTGCTTTCACAGCAGCCACGCTCTGCTTGCGCATTCGACTGCTTTCGTTATAGCGTCGGCCTTCATTTTATCTGCCATGCGGAGGGTTCTCGAGGCAACCACTCTCCGGGCCGCATTTTTATGCTGCCATCATAGCATCCTGCTTTCGCAGCAACCATGCTTCGTTTACGCATTCGCCCGCTTTTGTTGTAGTGTCGGCCTTGCACTGTATCTGTCATGCGGAGGGTTCTCGCGGCAACCACTCTCCGGGCCGTCTTTTTATGCTGCCATCATAACATCATGCATTAACAGCAACCACGCTCCGCTTGCGCATTCGCCCGCTTTCGTTATGGTGTCGGCCTTCTACTGTGCCATTTGTACGGTTTTCAGGGTAATCGCTCTCCGTACCGCCTTTTTACCCTGCCATCATATTATCCTGCTTTCACAGCAACCAGGCTCCGCTTGCATATTCGTCCTCTTGAGTTATAGTGTCGGCCTTCCACTGTATCTGCCATGAGGAGGGTTCTCGCGGCACCCACTCTCCGTGCCGCCTTTTTATGCTGCCATCATAGCATCCTGCTTTCACAGCAACCGTGCTCTGCTTGCGCAATCGGCCGCGTTTTTTATAGTGTCGGCCTTCGAATTAGATATCTGTTATGCGGTTGGTTCTCGCGGCAACCCCACTCCGGGCCGCCTTTTTATGCTGCCATCATATTATCTGCTTTCACAGCAACCACGCTCCGCTTGCGCATTCATCCGCTTTCGTTATAGTGTCGACCTTCCACTGTATCTGCCTTGCGGAGGGTTCTCGCGGCAACCACTCTCTGGGCCGCCTGTTTATGCTGCCATCATAGCATCCTGCTTTCACAGCAACCACGCTCCGCTTGCGCATTCGGCCGCGTTGTTTATAGTGTCGGTCTTCGATTAGATAGCTGTCATGCGGTTGGTTCTCGCGGCAACCTCACGCCGGGCCGTGTTTTTAAGCTGCCATCATAGCATCCTGCTTTCACAGCAACCACGCTCCGCTTGCGCATTTGCCCGCTTTCGTTCTAGTTTCGGCCTTCCACTGTATCTGTCATGCGGTTGGTTCTCGCGGAAACCCCACTCTGGGCTTTCTTTTTATGCTGCCATCATAGCATCCTGCTTTCACAGTAACCACGCTCCGCTTGCGCATTCGCCCGCTTTCGTTGTAGTGTTGGCCTTTCACTGTATCTGTCATGCGGAGAATTCCCGCGGCAACCACTCTCCGTACCGCCTTTTTACGCTGCCATCATATTATCCTGCTTTCACAGCAACCACGCTCCGCTTGCATATTCGTCCCCTTGAGTTATAGTGTCGGCCTTCCACAGTATCTGCCATGCGGACGGTTCTCGCGGCACCCACTCTCCGTACCGCCTTTTTATGCTGCCATCATAGCATCCTGCTTTTACAGCAACCACGCTCCGCTTGCACATTCGCCCGCTTTCGTTATAGTGTCGGCCTGCCACTGTATCTGCCATGCGGAGGGTTCTCGCAGCAACCACTCTCTGTGCCGCCTTTTTATGCTGCCATCATAGCATCCTGCTTTCACAGCAACCACGCTCCGCTTGTGCATTGGGCCGCGTTGTTTAAAGTGTCGGCCTTCGACTTAGATATCTGTCATGCGGTTGGTTCTCGCGGCAACCCCACTCCGGGCCGTGTTTATAAGCTGCCATCATAGCATCCTGCTTTCACAGCAACCACGCTCCGCTTGCGCATTTGCCCGCTTTCGTTGTAGTTTCGGCCTTCCACTGTATCTGTCATGCGGAGGGTTCCCGCGGCAACCACTCTCCGGGCCGCCTTTTTATGCTGCAATCATAGCATCCTACTTTCACAGCAACCACGCTCCGCTTGCGCATTCGGCCGCGTTCTTTATGGTGTCGGCCGTCCACTGTATCTGCCATGCAGAGGGTTCTCACGGCAACCACTCTCCGGGCCGCCTTTTCATGCTGCCGTCATAGCATCCTGCTTTGACAGCATCCGTGCTCTGCTTGCGGAATCGGCCGCGTTTTTTATAGTGTCGGCCTTCGACTTAGATATCTGTTATGCGGTTCGTTCTCGCGGCAACCCCACTCCGGGCCGCCTTTTATGCTGCCATCATATTATCCTGCTTTCACAGCAACCACGATATGCTTGCGCATTCGCCCGTTTTCGTTATAGTGTCAGCCTTCCACTGTATCAGCCTAGCGCAGGGGTCTCGCGGCAACCACTCTCCGGGCCGCCTGTTTATGCTGCCATCACAGTATCCTGCTTTCACAGCAACCACGCTCCGCTTGCGCATTCGGCCGCTTTCGTTATTGTGTCGGGCTTTCACTATATCTGTCATGCGGATAGTTCTCGCGGCAATAACTTTCCGGGTCCTCTTCTCAAGCTCTCGCCGTAGCGTCCTGCATTCCCTTCAACGACGCTCTGCTTGCGCATTCGGCCGCCTTTCTTGTAGTGTTTTCCTTTCGCTGCAATTGTCATGCGGAGGGTGTGTGAGGCAACCGATATCCAGGCCACATTTTTATGCTGCCATCATAGTATCCTGCTTTCACAGCAACCACACTCCTCTTGCGCATTCGGCCGCTTTCGTTTTAGTGTCGGCCTTCCACTGTATCTGTCATGCGGAGGGTTCCCGCTGCAACCACTCTCCGGGCCGCCTTTTTATGCTGCTATCATATCATCCTGCTTTCACAGCAGCCACGCTCTGCTTGCGCATTCGACTGCTTTCGTTATAGCGTCGGCCTTTATTTTATCTGCCATGCGGAGGGTTCTCGAGGCAACCACTCTCCGGGCCGCATTTTTATGCTGCCATCATAGCATCCTGCTTTCGCAGCAACCATGCTTCGTTTACGCATTCGCCCGCTTTTGTTGTAGTGTCGGCCTTGCACTGTATCTGTCATGCGGAGGGTTCTCGCGGCAACCACTCTCCGGGCCGTCTTTTTATGCTGCCATCATAACATCATGCATTAACAGCAACCACGCTCCGCTTGCGCATTCGCCCGCTTTCGTTGTAGTGTCGGCCTTCCACAGTATCTGTCTTGCGGAGGGTTCTCGCGGGAACCACTCTCCGGGCCGCCTTTTTATGCTGCCATCATCGCATCATGCTTTCACAGCAACCACGCTCCGCATGCGCATTCGCCCGCTTTCGTTATGGTGTCGGCCTTCTACTGTGCCATTTGGAGGGTTTTCAGGGTAATCGCTCTCCGTACCGCCTTTTTACCCTGCCATCATATTATCCTGCTTTCACAGCAACCAGGCTCCGCTTGCATATTCATCCTCTTGAGTTATAGTGTCGGCCTTCCACTGTATCCGCCATGAGGAGGGTTCTCGCGGCACCCACTCTCCGTGCCGCCTTTTTATGCTGCCATCATAGCATCCTGCTTTCACAGCAACCGTGCTCTGCTTGCGCAATCGGCCGCGTTTTTTATAGTGTCGGCCTTCGAATTAGATATCTGTTATGCGGTTGGTTCTCGCGGCAACCCCACTCCGGGCCGCCTTTTTATGCTGCCATCATATTATCTGTTTCACAGCAACCACGCTCCGCTTGCGCATTCATCCGCTTTCGTTATAGTGTCGACCTTCCACTGTATCTGCCTTGCGGAGGGTTCCCGCTGCAACCACTCTCCGGGCCGCCTTTTTATGCTGCTATCATATCATCCTGCTTTCACAGCAGCCACGCTCTGCTTGCGCATTCGACTGCTTTCGTTATAGCGTCGGCCTTCATTTTATCTGCCATGCGGAGGGTTCTCGAGGCAACCACTCTCCGGGCCGCATTTTTATGCTGCCATCATAGCATCCTGCTTTCGCAGCAACCATGCTTCGTTTACGCATTCGCCCGCTTTTGTTGTAGTGTCGGCCTTGCACTGTATCTGTCATGCGGAGGGTTCTCGCGGCAACCACTCTCCGGGCCGTCTTTTTATGCTGCCATCATAACATCATGCATTAACAGCAACCACGCTCCGCTTGCGCATTCGCCCGCTTTCGTTGTAGTGTCGGCCTTCCACAGTATCTGTCTTGCGGAGGGTTCTCGCGGGAACCACTCTCCGGGCCGCCTTTTTATGCTGCCATCATCGCATCATGCTTTCACAGCAACCACGCTCCGCATGCGCATTCGCCCGCTTTCGTTATGGTGTCGGCCTTCTACTGTGCCATTTGGAGGGTTTTCAGGGTAATCGCTCTCCGTACCGCCTTTTTACCCTGCCATCATATTATCCTGCTTTCACAGCAACCAGGCTCCGCTTGCATATTCATCCTCTTGAGTTATAGTGTCGGCCTTCCACTGTATCCGCCATGAGGAGGGTTCTCGCGGCACCCACTCTCCGTGCCGCCTTTTTATGCTGCCATCATAGCATCCTGCTTTCACAGCAACCGTGCTCTGCTTGCGCAATCGGCCGCGTTTTTTATAGTGTCGGCCTTCGAATTAGATATCTGTTATGCGGTTGGTTCTCGCGGCAACCCCACTCCGGGCCGCCTTTTTATGCTGCCATCATATTATCTGTTTCACAGCAACCACGCTCCGCTTGCGCATTCATCCGCTTTCGTTATAGTGTCGACCTTCCACTGTATCTGCCTTGCGGAGGGTTCTCGCGGCAACCACTCTCTGGGCCGCCTGTTTATGCTGCCATCATAGCATCCTGCTTTCACAGCAACCACGCTCCGCTTGCGCATTTGCCCGCTTTCGTTCTAGTTTCGGCCTTCCACTGTATCTGTCATGCGGTTGGTTCTCGCGGAAACCCCACTCTGGGCTTTCTTTTTATGCTGCCATCATAGCATCCTGCTTTCACAGTAACCACGCTCCGCTTGCGCATTCGCCCGCTTTCTTTGTAGTGTTGGCCTTTCACTGTATCTGTCATGCGGAGAATTCCCGCGGCAACCACTCTCCGTACCGCCTTTTTACGCTGCCATCATATTATCCTGCTTTCACAGCAACCACGCTCCGCTTGCATATTCGTCCCCTTGAGTTATAGTGTCGGCCTTCCACAGTATCTGCCATGCGGACGGTTCTCGCGGCACCCACTCTCCGTACCGCCTTTTTATGCTGCCATCATAGCATCCTGCTTTTACAGCAACCACGCTCCGCTTGCACATTCGCCCGCTTTCGTTATAGTGTCGGCCTGCCACTGTATCTGCCATGCGGAGGGTTCTCGCAGCAACCACTCTCTGTGCCGCCTTTTTATGCTGCCATCATAGCATCCTGCTTTCACAGCAACCACGCTCCGCTTGTGCATTGGGCCGCGTTGTTTAAAGTGTCGGCCTTCGACTTAGATATCTGTCATGCGGTTGGTTCTCGCGGCAACCCCACTCCGGGCCGTGTTTATAAGCTGCCATCATAGCATCCTGCTTTCACAGCAACCACGCTCCGCTTGCGCATTTGCCCGCTTTCGTTGTAGTTTCGGCCTTCCACAGTATCTGTCATGCGGAGGGTTCCCACCTCAACCACTCTCCGGGCCGCCTTTTTATGCTGCAATCATAGCATCCTACTTTCACAGCAACCACGCTCCGCTTGCGCATTCGGCCGCTTTCTTTATGGTGTCGGCCGTCCACTGTATCTGCCATGCAGAGGGTTCTCACGGCAACCACTCTCCGGGCCGCCTTTTCATGCTGCCGTCATAGCATCCTGCTTTGACAGCAACCGTGCTCTGCTTGCGGAATCGGCCGCGTTTTTTATAGTGTCGGCCTTCGACTTAGATATCTGTTATGCGGTTCGTTCTCGCGGCAACCCCACTCCGGGCCGCCTTTTATGCTGCCATCATATTATCCTGCTTTCACAGCAACCACGCTCCGCTTGCGCATTCGTCCGCTTTCGTTATAGTGTCGGCCTTCCACTGTATCTGCCTTGCGGAGGGTTCTCGCGGCAACCACTCTCTGGGCCGCCTGTTTATGCTGCCTTCATAGTATCCTGCTTTCACAGCAACCACGCTCCGCTTGCGCATTTGGCCGCTTTCGTTATAGTGTCAGCCTTCCACTATATCTGTCATGCGGTTGGTTCTCGCGGCAAACTCTTTCCGGGTCCCCTTCTCAAGCTGTCGCCATAGCGTCCTGCATTCCCTCCAACGACGCTCTGCTTGCGCATTCGGCCGCTTTTCTTGTAGTGTTTTCCTTTCGCTGCGATTGTTATGCGGAGGGTATGTGAGGCAACCGCTATCCAGACCACTTTTTTATGCTGCCATCATAGTATCCTGCTTTCACAACAACCACACTCCGCTTACGCATTCGGCCGCTTTCATTTTAGTGTCGGCCTTCCACTGTATCTGCCATGCGGAGGGTTCTCGCCAAAACCACTACCCGGTTCATCTTCTCAAGCTGTCGCCATAGCGCCCTGCATTCACGCCAACGACGCTCTGCTTGCGCATTCGGCTGCCTTTCTTGTAGTGTTTTCCTTTCGCTGCAATTTTCATCCGGAGGGCATGTGAGGCAACCGCTATTCAGACCACATTTTTATGCTGCCATTATAGTATCCTGCTTTCACAGCAACTACACTCCGCTTACGCATTCGGCCGCTTTCCATTTAGTGTCGGCCTTCCACTCTATCTGCCATGCGCAGGGGTCTCGCGGCAACCGCTCTCCGGGCCGCCTGTTTATGCTGCCATCATAGTATCCTGCTTTCACAGCAACCACGCTCCGCTTGCACATTCGCCCGCTTTCGTTATAGTGTCGGCCTGCCACTGTATATGCCATGCGGAGGGTTCTCGCAGCAACCACTCTCTGTGCCGCCTTTTTATGCTGCCATCATAGCATCCTGCTTTCACAGCAACCACGCTCCGCTTGCGCATTCGGCCGCGTTGTATATAGTGTCGGCCTTCGACTTAAATATCTGTCATGCGGTTGGTTCTCGCGGCAACCCCACTCCGGGCCGTGTTTTTAAGCTGCCATCATAGCATCCTGCTTTCACAGCAACCACGCTCCGCATTAGCATTTGCCCGCTTTTGTTGTAGTTTCGGCCTTCCACTGTATCTGCCATGCGGATGGTTCTCGCGGCAACCCCTCTCCGGGCCGCCTTTTTATGCTGCCATCATAGCATCCTGCTTTCACAGCAACCACGCTCCGCTTGCGCATTCGCCCGCTTTCGTTTAGTGTCGGCCGTCCACTGTATCTGCCATGCGGAGGGTTCTCGCGGCAACAACTTTCCGGGTCGTCTTCTCAAGCTGTCGCCATAGCGTCCTGCATTCCTGCCAACGACGCTCTGCTTGCGCATTCGGCCGCCTTTCTTGTAGTGTTTTACTTTCGCTGCAATTGTCATCCGGAGGGTATGTGAGGCAACCGCTATCCAGGCCACCTTTTTATGCTGCCATCATTGTATCGTGCTTTCACACCAACCACACTGCGCTTGCGCATTCGGCCGCTATCGTTATGGTGTCGGACTTCCACTCTATCTGTCATGCGGATGGTTCTCGCCAAAACCACTACCCGGTTCATCTTCTCAAGCTGTCGCCATAGCGTCCTGCATTCACGCCATCGACGCTCTGCTTGCGAATTAGGCCGCCTTTCTTGTAGTGTTTTCCTTCTACAGCATATCTCAAGCGCAGGGTAACCGAGGCAACCACTCTCCGGGCCGCATTTTATGTTGCCATCATAGAATCATGCTTTCACAGCAACCACGCTCCGCTTGCGCATTCGCCCGCTTTCGTTATAGTGTCGGCCTTTCATTGTATCTGCCATGCGGAGGGTTCTCGCGGCAACCACTCTTCGGGCCGCCTTTTTATGCTGCCAGCATAGCATCCTGCTTTCACAGCAACCACGCTCCGCTTGCGCATTCGCCCGCTTTCATTATAATGTCGGCCTTTCACTGTATCTGTCATGCGGAGGGTTCTCACGGCAACCACTCTCCGGGCCGAATTCTTATGCTGCCACCATAGCATCCTGCTTTCGCAGCAACCATGCTTCGCTTGCGCATTCGCCCGCTTTCGTTGTAGTGTCGGCCTTGCACTGTATCTGTCATGCGGAGGGTTCTCGCGGCAACCACACTCCGGGCCGTCTTTTTATGCTGCCATCATAGCATCCTGCTTTAAGAGCAACCACGCTCCGCTTGCGCATTTGTCTGCTTTCCTTATAGTGTCGGCCTTCCAATGTATCAACCATACGGAGGGTTCTCACGGCAACCCGTCTCCGGGCCGCCCTTTTACGCTTCCATTAGAGCGACCTACTTTCACCCCAACCACGCGCAGCTTGCGCATTCACCCACTTTTTTTATAGTGTCGGCCTTTCATTGTATCTGTAATGCGGAGGGTTCTCGCAGCAACCACTCTCCGGGCCGCATTTTTATGCTGCCATCATAGCATTATGCTTTCACAGCAAGCACGCTCCGCTTGCGCATTCGCATGCTTTCGTTATAGTGTCGGCCTTTCATTGTATCTGCCATACGGAGGGTTCTCACGGCAACCACTCTTCGTGCCGCCTTTTTATGCTGCCAGCATAGCATCCTGCTTTCACAACAACCACGCTCCGCTTGCGCATTCGCCCGCTTTCGTTATAATGTGGGCCTTTCACTCTATCTGTAATGCGGATTGTTCCCGCGGAAACCACTCTCCGGGCCGTCTTTTTATGCTGCCATCATATTATCCTGCTTTCACAGCAACCACGCACTGCTTGCGCATTCGTCCTCTTTCTTTATAGTGTCGGCCTTTCATTGTATCTGCCATGCGGAGTGTTCTCGCGGCAACCCCTCTGCGGGCCGTCTTTTTACGCTTCCATCAGAGCAACCTGCTTACACATAAACCATACGCCGCTTCCGCATTCACCCACTTTTTTTATAGTGTTGGCCTTCCATTGTATCTGCCATGCGGATTGTTCTCGTGGCAACCACTCTCCGGGCCCAATTTTTATGCTGCCATCATAGCATCATGCTTTCGCAGCAACCATGCTTCGTTTGCGCATTCGCCCGCTTTCGCTGTAGCGTCGTCCTTGCACTGTATCTGTCATGCGGAGGGTTCTCGAGGCAGCCACACTCCGGGCCGTCTTTTTATGCTGCCATTATTGCATCCTGCTTTAACAGCAACCACGCTCCACTTGCGCATTCGCCCGCGTTCGTTGTAGTGTCGGCCTTCCACTGCATCTACTCTTTCGGAGGGTTCTCGCGGGAACCACTCTCCGGGCTGCATTTTTATGCTGCCATCACACCATCCAGCTTTCACAGCAACAACGCTCCGCTTGCACATTCGTCCCCTTGAGTTATAGTGTCGGCCTTCCACTGTATCTACCATACGGAGGGTTCTCCCGGCAACCCGTCTCCGGGACGCCCATTTACGCTTCCATCAGATCAACCTGCTTTCACACCAACCACGCGCCGCTTGCGCATTCACCCACTTTTGTTATAGTGTTGGCCTTCCATTGTATCTGCCATGCGGAGGGTTTTCGCGGCAACCACTCTCCGGGCCGCATTTTTATGCTGCCATCATAGCATCCTGCTTCCGCAGCAACCACGCTCCGCTTGCGCAGTCGGCCGCTTTCGTTATAGTGTCGGGCTTCCACTATATCTGTCATGCGGATGGTCCTCGCGGCAACAACTTTCCGGGTCCTCTTCTCAAGCGGTCGCCATAGCGTCCTTCATTCCCTCCAACGACGCTCTGCTTGCGCATTCGGCCGCCTTTCTTGTAGTGTTTTCCTTTCACTGCAATTGTCATCTGGAGGGCATGTGAGGCAACCGCTATCCAGGCCACATTTTTATACTGCCATCATAGTATCCTGCTCTCACAGCAACCACACTCCGCTTGCGTATTCGACCGCTTTCGTTTTAGTGTCGGCCTTCCACTGTCTCTGCCATGCGCAGCGTTCTCGCGGCAACCACTCTCCGGGCGCCCTGTTTATGCTACCATCATAGTATCCTGCTTTCACAGCAACCACACTCCGCTTGCGCATTCGGCCGCTTTCGTTTTAGTGTCGGCCTTCCACTGTATCTGCCATGCGCAGCGGTCTCGCGGCAACCACTCTCCGGGCCGCCTTTTTATGCTGCCAGCATAGCATCCTGCTTTCACAGCAACCACGCTCCGCTTGCGCATTCGCCCACTTTCGTTATAATGTCGGCCTTTCACTGTATCTGTAATGCGAAGGGTTCTCGCGGCAACCTCTCTCCGGGCCATCATTTTATGCTGCCATCGTGGCATCCTGCTTTCAAAGCAACCACGCTCCGCTTGCACATTCGCCCGCCTTCGTTATAGTGTCGGTCTTCCAATGTATCTGCCATGCAGAGGGTTCTCGCGGCAAGCGGTCTCCTTGCCGCCTTTTTATGCTGCCATCATAGCATCCTGCTTTCACAGCAACCATGCTACGCTTGCACATTCGCCCGCTTTTGTTATAGTGTTGGCCTTCCACTGTATCTGCCATGTAGAGGGTTCTCGCGGCAAGCGCTCTCCGTGCCGCCTTTTTATGCTGCCTTCATAGCATCCTACTTTCACAGCAACCACGCTCCGCTTGCACATTCGCCCGCTTTCGTTATAGTGTCGGCCTTCCGCTGTATCTACCATGCGGAGGGTTCTCGTGGCAACCTCTCTCCGGGCCGCCTTTTTACGCTTCCATCAGAGCACCACGCGCCGCTTGCGCATTCACCAACTTTTGTTATAGTTTCGGCCTTCCATTGTATCTGCCATGCGGAGGGTTCTCGTGGCAACCACTCTCCGGGCCGCATTTTTATGCTGCCATCATAGCATCCTGCTTTCGCAGCAACCACGCTCCTCTTGCGCAGTCGGTCGCTTTAGTTATAGTGTCGGGCTTCCTCTATATCTGTCATGAGGATGGTTCTCGCGGCAACAATTTTCCGGGTCCTTTTCTCAAGCTGTCGCCATAGCGTCCTGCATTCCCTCCAACGACGCTGTGCTTGCGCATTCGGCCGCCTTTCTTGTAGTGTTTTCCTTTCGCTGCAATTGTCATCCGGAGGGCATGTGAGGCAACCGCTATCCAGGCCACATTTTTATGCTTCCATCATAGTATCCTGCTTTCACAGCAACCACACTCCGCTTACGCATTCGGCCGCTTTCGTTATAGTGTCAGCCTTCCACTGTATCTGCCTAGCGCAGGGGTCTCGCGGCATCCACTCTCCGGGCCGCCTTTTTACGCTGCCATCATATTATCCTGCTTTCACAGCAACCACGCTCCGCTTGCATATTCGTCCCCTTGAGTTATAGTTTCGGCCTTCCACAGTATCTACCATGCGGACGGTTCTCGCGGCACCCACTCTCCGTGCCGCCTTTTTATGCTGCCATCATAGCATCCTGCTTTTACAGCAACCACGCTCCGCTTGCACATTCGCCCGCTTTCGTTATAGTGTCGGCCTGCCACTGTATCTGCCATGCGGAGGGTTCTCGCAGCAACCACTCTCTGTGCCGCATTTTATGCTGCCATCATAGCATCCTGCTTTGACAGCAACCACGCTCCGCTTGTGCATTCGGCCGCGTTGTTTATAGTGTCGGCCTTCGACATAGATATCTGTCATGCGGTTGGTTCTCGCGGCAACCCCACTCAGGGCCGTGTTTTTAAGCTGCCATCATAGCATCCTGCTTTCACAGCAACCACGCTCCGCTTGCGCATTTGCCCGCTTTCGTTGTAGTTTCGGCCTTCCACTGTATCTGTCATGCGGAGGGTTCCCACGGCAACCACTCTACGGGCCGCCTTTTTATGCTGCAATCATAGCATCCTACTTTCACAGCAAACACGCTGCGCTTGCGCATTCGGCCGCTTTCATTATGGTGTCGGCCGGCCACTGTATCTGCCATGCAGAGGGTTCTCACGGCAACCACTCTCCGGGCCGCCTTTTCATGCTGCCGTCATAGCATCCTGCTTTGACAGCAACCGTGCTCTGCTTGCGGAATCGGCCGCGTTTTTTATAGTGTCGGCCTTCGACTTAGATATCTGTTATGCGGTTGGTTCTCGCGGCAACCCCACTCCGGGCCGCCTTTTATGCTGCCATCATATTATCCTGCTTTCACAGCAACCACGCTCCGCTTGCGCATTCGTCCGCTTTCGTTATAGTGTCGGCCTTCCACTGTATCTGCCTTGCGGAGGGTTCTCGCGGCAACCACTCTCTGGGCCGCCTGTTTATGCTGCCATCATAGTATCCTGCTTTCACAGCAACCACGCTCCGCTTGCGCATTTGGCCGCTTTCGTTATAGTGTCAGCCTTCCACTATATCTGTCATGCGGATGGTTCTCGCGGCAACAACTTTCCGGGTCCCCTTCTCAAGCTGTCGCCATAGCGTCCTGCATTCCCTCCAACGACGCTCTGCTTGCGCATTCGGCCGCCTTTCTTGTAGTGTTTTCCTTTCGCTGCGATTGTCATGCGGAGGGTATGTGAGGCAGCCGCTATCCAGACCACTTTTTTATGCTGCCATCATAGTATCCTGCTTTCACAACAACCACACTCCGCTTACGCATTCGGCCGCTATCATTTTAGTGTCGGCCTTCCACTGTATCTGCCATGCGGAGGGTTCCCGCGGCAACCGCTCTCCGGGCCGCCTGTTTATGCTGCCATCATAGTATCCTGCTTTCACAGCAACTACGCTCCGCTTGCACATTCGCCCGCTTTCGTTATAGTGTCGGCCTGCCACTGTATCTGCCATGCGGAGGGTTCTCGCAGCAACCACTCTCTGTGCCGTATTTTTATGCTGCCATCATAGCATCCTGCTTTCACAGCAACCACGCTCCGCTTGCGCATTCGGCCGCGTTGTTTATAGTGTCGGCCTTCGACTTAAATATCTGTCATGCGGTTGGTTCTCGCGGCAACACCACTCCGGGCTTTCTTTTTATGGTGCCATCATAGCATCCTGCTTTCACGGCAACCACGCTCCGCTTGCGTATTCACCCGCTTTCGTTGTAGTGTCGGCCTTTCACTGTATCTGCCATGCGGAGAATTCCCGCGGGAACCACTCTCCGGGCCGCCTTTTTATTCTGCCATCATATTATCCTGATTTGACACCAACCACGCTCCGCTTGCGCATTCGACCGCTTTATTTATGGTGTCGGCCGTCCACTGTATCTGCCATGCAGAGGGTTCTCGCGGCAACAACTTTCCGGGTCCTCTTCTCAAGCTGTCGCCATAGCGTCCTGCATTCCTGCCAACGACGCTCTGCTTGCGCATTCGGCCGCCTTTCTTGTAGTGTTTTACTTTCGCTGCAATTGTCATCCGGAGGGTATGTGAGGCAACCGGTATCCAGGCCACCATTTTATGCTGCCATCATTGTATCGTGCTTTCACACCAACCACACTGCGCTTGCGCATTCGGCCGCTATCGTTATGGTGTCGGACGTCCACTCTATCTGTCATGCGGATGGTTCTCGCCAAAACCACTACCCGGTTCATCTTCTCAAGCTGTCGCCATAGCGCCCTGCATTCACGCCATCGACGCTCTGCTTGCGAATTAGCGTCGTTTCACATGCTGCGAATTTCACCGCGCGGCACTGCGAATTCGGTCCCGCCGTTGACGCCGCAATGCGATTGCCGCTCAGTCGTTTCACATGCAACGCAGGACCTGCGAATTCGTTCGGTGTGACAGCAGGGTTGCTAGATGATTGCTCATGGAACCCGTGAATAAACGTGGCATTAATGCAACATGGAATGTGGTCATGTTGTTGTAGTCATGCGTGTTTTTAGACAGAAAAAAATATTTTGAATGTTTTTTATTGAAGTAAACAGTGCTGAATTATTCAAAAAGTACGTTGGTGCGCTGAATGAAATCATTGGACGTGAAAACAGCGCGGCCCGCCAGTGCGTCGATATAACAAGTTAGCTCAGGGTCTCCGATCCGACATCTCCGGCTCGTTCATTTTGGCAATGTCGAGAGTTAGCGCTTCCGATCCTGAACGCGTGCGCCTTCTTATCCTCGAGGAGTACTACCTCCTCGAAAAAAAAAAGATAGTCTTTGCCATGTACCCAGAGAGCGTCTGTGAAGAAGACGTCGACACGCCAGCGCTTCCCGGTTCCTTCGAACGTGGCAACCACCAGCTTCTGCTGCTCGAGGAGTACTTCCTCCTCGAGAAGAAGAAGTTGTTGGAAGACATGCAGGCACCGAGGCGTTGGTGGGTGCGGCCGCTGTGGAAGAATAGAAGCACAGAATCGGAATTCTACACAGCCGTAAGTTGAAATTTCATAAATGTCGCCTGGTGGGCTTTTTCACATATGTGCTGCTTACTGAAGTAGCCGACCCATAATCATGATGTGCAGATGCCTCTCCTGATATCGGGAGACCCAGATTACTTCCGGAAATATTACCGGATGACGCCGGACCGTTTTGAGCAGCTGCACGCGCTGGTGGAGGGTCCACTGACGAAAGGTTACCTCACACGTGAGCCGCTCCCATCACGAATGAGGCTGGCGATCACCCTCAGGTCAGTGGCTTGACTGCTTGCAAGTTCGTGGGGTGTCTGTTCGTCTCCTGCCGATCTATGATGTCAGGTTCTTGTTCGCATCGCACTAATTTTGCCATTCCTGCAATCAGTAGTGGACCAATGTCTGGAAAGTCGCCGCCCATACCAGAACGGACAAACGGTCGTGTCCCTTTACCTTGTTGCTACATGGCATTCGTAAAACTGAGCTACAATATGGAGGCAAAAAGTGTTTTTGTGGCAACTGCTTCGGTAGGCCCACAACTGTTTCATTGAACCGACACAGCTGTGAAAAAAAGAATTGTTTTGTGTGTAGAAAGTTTTTCTGTATTTGGAGGGACTGCTCAGTGTCACAAATCTTGCATTCACTTTCCCCGTCTCTTCCACTTTTGCCTTTAGATACTTGGCATCAGGGATGCATATGCAGGAGGTGGCCTTGGCCTTCAGGGTAGGCATCTCCACTGTAGCCGGGATAATCCATTTTACATGTCGGCTCCTGTGGAAGGTGTTGCAACCTCTCTGCTTAAAGGTATGCTTTATTGCATGCCTACCTAAAGACTGTACATGCTTTAGTTATGTGTGCATTTTTAATTTAGAGGTAATGGCTATATGACCCATGCTTTCATCGTTCATTTCGTAAGGAAATTGGCATGCACCGACTGTAGACATAAGTTAGTGGTTCCAGCTGTATCCAGGCTGCCAAGAACGTGTGATGAGGGGCCAGTAGGCATGGCCTGAATAAAAACAAACAGTGCCAGTAAGAGCCAAGCGCAGACTTTCAAGTAGGGAACCTGAATGTAACGCTCGTCCTGTCTACTCTACCTTTGTCTAGTTTTGTATGGCAGTTTTTTTGTTTTCAATTCTACAATATTGCTATGGAATGCGCCAGTAGACTATGCAGCTTCATAGGAGTGTTTACGCATTGCATCACTATTCACGTTTCAAAAAAATGTGAATAATAAGACACACTGATAATGATCTCATAAAATAGCATTGTTTGTTAATGAACTACAATACACAACGACACAATACAATACAATGTTAAACAATTCAGTTGAACAGTGTCATTATAAGCTTGTGCAAGAAAAATGTTTAGCCTGGCTTTACTGCCTTGATATCTGAGTCCAAGAAACCGCTGGAATCTCGATTAACACTTGAGTTTATAAATGCCACCACCACCATCACCGCCTTCATGTGATAACATCTCTTTTACACCACTTCTGCACATAAATGTGCATCTTATGGCATGGCAAATTTTTATTCCAGATGCCAACAACTGAAAGGTGGCAAGAGATTGCCAACGGCTTCCACCAGAAGTGGAATTTCCCCCACTGCGTTGGCGCAGTGGATGGAAAACATGTACAAATACAGGCTCCATCCAATTCTGGAAGCCTGTACTACAACTACAAGGTACTAACTGTGCTCTGCTAGGTTTCACCAGTAGTGCTCATTGTTTTGGTTACCTGCAGGGCACATACTCCATTGTGTTGATGGCAGTCGCCGACAGCAACCTTAAATTCGTTATGGTTGATGTCGGCGGCTATGGTCGGCAGAGCGACGGCGGCACTCTAAGTGCATGCAGGTTTGGGAAGTGCCTCGAGCAGGGCGTTCTTGGCCTGCCAGCCCCCAAGCAGCTTCCCGGTTCTGCAATTATTGCGCCCAATGTATTTATTGGGGACGAAGCCTTTCAGCTTCGACCCGATTTCCTCAGGCCCTACTCTGGAAGGTGCCAAGATGAAGACAAAAGAATCTTCAATTATCGCCTGAGCCGGGCAAGGTAAATTATCGTCTGAAATTCTGTTCTCACAACATGTATTAATCTATGCTATTTATTTGCAGGAGGTGCGTCGAAAGTGCCTTTGGAGTGATGGCCTCACGGTTCCGCATTTTCCGTCGTGTCATCAACCTCAAGCCGGAAAATGTGGATTTTGTGGTGTTGGCGTCATGCGCATTGCACAACTTCCTCACCGAAGATGAGTGCTACATGGACGCGCTGTATGTTGACCAAGAAGACCACTTTGGGAATGTAACCAAAGGGCAGTGGCGCTCAACCCTGGCAGCTGATGGAGGCTCAGCCATGCTTGGCCTGCAGCCTCCTGCTGGGCACAACTTCTCCAGGGCAGCTGCCGAAGCACGGGATATTTTTTGTTCTTATTTTGTGAGTGCTGCCGGTGCTGTACCATGGCAGCGTGCGTCTGCTGGATTGCGGCCATAATGCAAGGTCTGTGGAGTGCCATCTTCAGCATTGTATAAGTTGGGTTAACCCATATATGCCTGAGGTGCTACATGTGGGACACAGTTTTTGTGCACAGTAGCTTAAAAGTTCATTGTGTAGAAGCTTGTACCTATTAGTTTTATTTATGGTTTATGCGCTTTTGACATCCCAAAGGGACTCAGGCTATGAGGGACACCGTAGTGAAGGGCTCCAGAAGTTTCGACCACCTGGAGTTCCTTAACGTGCACTGACATCGCATAGTACACAGGCCTCTAGAATTTAGCCTCCATCAAAAATTGACCACTGCAGCCGGGATCGAACCCGTGTCTTTTGGGTCAGCAGCCGAGCACCATAACCACTGAGCGTTAGTATATGTATATGTTTAAGAGCCTCTAAAATTTCCCGCACAAGTGTAACATTGTGTGCATTCTGAGAGAGCCGCCAGTCTTCTCTGAAAGCAGCAAGCTGACAACCCCACCGACAACATTGTGAGTGCAAGAAAAGCGTACAACATTTGCACAGTGTCATGGGAAAACCACCATATGTGATCAGAAATATGACATTTGAGGTGACGTCAAATGTTTCAAACATTACTACACGCAACAGATAGCACATTTGCTTAGTACCCTGACCTCTTTCCTTCGCCTGCTACAGTGTTATGTACTAGGGGTGTAGACGCAAACTAGTAAACTTAAGAATAGGACGCCCACTACGGCAGCTCAAGAACGCTGTGTACATTCGTTTCTACCACACTGCGCTGTCTGCATAGATGGTTCAAAAGTTCGTATTGAGAAAAATATTTCTACCAATAAAAGGACGACTCTCACCATAAATTTAATTATCTGAAGTTTGGGCAGATATGGGTTAAACCTCTCATAAGCTGCATATCGGCTAAAAGTCACCATAGGGGAGGGCTCTGGATTCATTTCAGCTACTTGGGGTTCGTAATGTGAACTGATGTCGCACAGCATACCAGTTATTTCGGTTTATGGGGTTTGACGTCCCAAAGTGACTGCGGCTATGTGAAACGCTCTAGTGCAAAGCTCCAGTAATTTCGACCACCTAGGGTTCTTTAACGTGCACTGATGTCATGCAGCACATGGTTGTCTAGCATTTTGCCTCCATTGAAATTAGTCTGCCACGGCCAAGATAGCACACGGGCACCCTTTCTCTACATATGCAACTTTTATTTGAAAATGGCAGTGACAAATTCTGTTAGCGGTATCTCTTTACTGATCCTGACTTGAACTTGCTTCTCCGCAGTAGCTGTGCTTGTGTGGGGGTTCCAGTAGCCTCACTTGAAAGTAACCTTCTGTTTCAACTATGTATAATCATGTCCTGTTCATCATCTCCACGACTGTTGCTGGAGGTCGTCTTCGAAGGCACATTGTGCTTTTATCCTAGCCCCTTCAAAAGTTCTACAAGGATAGGATAGGAAACCTTTTATTGAATCATAAGTATTTAGGCGATCAGAAGTCTTCTTGCTTGCTTCGCGTGTCGCTGTCTTCACGCTGCGCTGCAGGGAAGGCTTCTTCAGCAAAGGGTGGTCCCTCAGGCCAGGGCTCCACTGAGTTTGGCTGCATCCCGTGCGTGCTCTACCATCCTCTTTTGGACGGCGAGCTCGCAGCTGACGAGCCGGCTCTCCCAGTGCTCCGCACTCGGGGGTTTGTGTTCTCGGAATGCGTTGTTTCGTTCGCATTCCCATGTTATGTGAAATAGTGTGGGTGTGGCCCCGCACCACGGGCATGTGCCCCTATATTCCGTTGGGAACATCTTGTTGTATATAAAGAGGTTGGGGAAGGAACCTGTTTGTAATCTACGCCAATCTGTTGCCTCCTCCTTGGTTAGTGCTTTATGCGGGGGCGGATATTTATATCTCACCCCTCTGTGATGTTGGAGTAGTTCTGAATAGCTCTCCCCGAGGATCATGGCGCTCAGACCACGGCTCTCCTGCTGCTGTCCGACTCGGAAACAAAAAGCTCGAGCTAGACCATCCGCCGCCTCATTGCCCCTTATGCCCTCGTGCGCAGGTATCCAGATTAAATTATGTTGGACTGTTATGCTCTCTGAGAGGTTGCACTCTCTGAGCACCTTAAGAGCAGCTTTGCTAATTCTGCCCTTCGTATAATTTCGACAGGTCTCTTTTGAGTCCGTGAGAATATTCAATGATTTGTTCTCCCTATATCCTTTTGCTGCCGCCAGCGCCACGGCTAACTCCTCGGCGTCCGTTATACTCCAGATTTCCGTGGATGCCCCGGAGGTTAGTTCCCCATCTTTGTTTACTACCACTGCCGTACCTATGTATTTGCTTCTGCCGCTCGCTACTTCCATAGCGCTTGCGTCCGTGTAGAAGGTGTTATCCTTCCCCGCTAGTGTTCTTTCAATGTGTTCTGCCCTGGCCTTCCTTCTGCCTTCGTGGAGCCTGGGGTCCATGTTCTTTGGAATGGGTCTGACATAAAATGTTTTCCTTATTTCGGTAGGCATGTCTTCGTACCGCTTTGTGTCGATGTATTCGCAGCCTATTCTGTCGAGCAGTGCTCTCCCAGTGTAGGTCCCTCCTAGTCTTTTAATTTGCGATTTTCGTTGCGCTTCCACCAGTTCTAGGAAGGTGTTGTTGACGCCAAGCTGCATGAGCTTTTCGTTGGGTGTGTTTCTTGACAGGTGTAATGCTGTCTTGTATGCTTTCCTTAGAATGGTTTCGATTTCTTCATTAGACGTTTTGGTCCTTACGTGGAAGGGAAGCGAGTACGTAACTCTGCTTACAATGAGGCTGTTGACCAATCTTAGGGTGTCTTCTTCTTTCATCCCATGTCTTCTTTGAGAGACTCTGCTTATCATTCTGCTGACACTTTCTGTTGATTTCTTGAGTAGGGAAATCGTGTGGTCGCATTTCCTACTACCCTGCAGCCACATGCCGAGGATGCGGATCATTTTGCATTCCGGTATGAGTTGTCCTTCGAGAGAGACTTCCAGTTTCGCCTTAGTCTGGTGTCGGCCCACTCTCAGGAGTTCAGACTTTTCTGTAGAACAGTTGAGGCCTCTAGCTGTCACGTAGTCTTCTACGCATCTTGCCGCTTCTTGCAGTGCGGCTTGCTTTTCTTCTAAGGTCCCTCCGGTAGCCCAGACCGTGATATCGTCCGCGTACATCGCGTGTCGGACTCCCTGGATTTGCTCGAGTTTTCTTGCTAGGCCAATCATCGCCAGGTTGAATAATACGGGCGAGATTACGGAGCCTTGGGGCGTACCTCTGCTAGGCGTTGCAAAGATATCGCTCCTTAGTTCTCCTAGGCCTACTGTTGCCGTTCTGTTTGAAAGGAAGTCCTTCACGTAATCGTGTGTTCTCTTCCCGCAGTTCGCGTTGATGAGACCTTCCATGATGGCCTCGTGGCTTACGTTGTCGAAGGCTCCTTTGACATCGAGCGCCATGACCACGTTTTCGCCTTTTCTTGGCATAGTTTCTAAGACCTCCTTCTCGAGCTGTAGCAGGACATCTTGCGTCGAGAGGTTGGCTCTGAACCCGAACATTGAGTTTGGGTAGTACTTTTCGCTCTCCAGGTGTTGTTGGATGCGTTTGGTGACTATCTTCTCGTAGAGTTTGCCCAGGCACGATGTGAGAGAGATCGGCCTCAGGTTATCGATCTGGATTTTCTTGCCGTGTTTGGGGATCATCACTACGACGGCGTGTTTCCATGCCGCCGGGACTCTCCCTTCTTGCCATAATTTGTTTAAGTAGCGGACTAGCTGGTCTATCGCTTCGTCGCTGAGGTTTCTAATGAGGGAGTTCCGTACTCGATCTGCTCCCGCTGCTGTGTTCTTGGTGGCTGATCTAATTGCCTCAATGACCTCTTCCCTAGAGATGGGTCGATCCATTCTACAAGGGATCTTGCATGCATGGATGGCCCAAGCCATTGCACAGTTCGGATTGCTTTTTTATTCAATAGGCAACCAGCGGAAGATAGTGGGCATTTTATCTCAGAAAAATATGTTTTGGTGGAAATTTGGCATTGCATTGAAGGATTAAGTACATTCACACCACTGTACAGGTGGCAGGACATGCAAGGCAATGGTTTGCCATGACTTCTTCAGTCTTTTTTTCATAGCTAAAACTGTTACACATTTATGTTTGTTGTTTTATGGTACAACAATACAAGCGTGGGATACAGTCCTTATCTGTATTGCTCGGCAATGTTCAGCCGCTCCATTTGCAGGTGGTGCCGCATGCTTATCAACATTGCAGCCATGTATGCAGTGTGATGGCAGTGACTATTCAAATGCTTTGTAAATATTTTAATACATGAATGTTGCACTTGCGGCGCTGTATCATGTCTTTTTGCTTTTAATGACTTTTATATTGCTATATGCTGTGCTTTGGCATGTGAAATAAAAGACGTAACACGTAACAGAGTCTTTGGCTTCTTTGTTCATGTTTTTGAGTTATAGCGCATCACAGGAGAAAGGACTGTGAACAAGAATTGGCACACACATAGCACTGTGTGTGCCAATTCTTGTTCACAGTCCTTTCTCCTGTGATGCGCTATAACTCGAAAACTTGGCACATGTACTACTTTTTCACGGAGGGCTCACAACAAGGTTCCTTGGGTACACACCTTCGCTATACTGGCCAATAATGTTAAGCAGCTCCATCTGAAGGTGGTATCGCATGGAATTTGGTACTGTGTCCATATATGGCTTGAGGGACAAAAGGAAATGCTCGTTATGGTCCATAGGCCTATGAGCAACAAGAGCACTTCTCACAGCACTGAGTTCAGAATTCACTAGGTCAAGTGCTTGTTGACCTTTTCTTCGTTTCGTAGGCCTCTGCACTTCTGTCTGTTGTGAAGTGCATGGTGCTTCATATGAGGAGCTTGGATCAGCAGCAGATGCTTGTACATTGTCTGGCGATGCAAAAATTTCTTCAAAAGCTTGTTGTGGCGATTCTGGCTGACTTTGGTCTCCACCTTCAGGCAGCAGTTCTGGTTCGACACTGCTGTGTCCTCTGCAGGTTGAATACCATGTGTAAGTATTGATTACATATACAGCATAGTATTTGACTCAATGAGTCTTGACTCATGTCTCTATGGCAGCACTGTGATAACCTTGGCTTCACTGAAGAGCATGGCAATTAAACCCACTTGTCTGTAAACCTTCTTGCCCCTATATTTTTATGTCAAAACTAGCAAGCAAAAAAAATGTTCATAAAGTTGGTTCCCAGAAGACATTGAAGTGCTACTCACTGGCGCATATCCATTTGGTCCTTCAGGAACCGCATCCTATCCAAGTATTGCCAAGTTTTGCTTTTTGGGTTGGCACCTGCTCCACTCCTCGTGCTGGCTTGGATCTCTCTTAGTTTTTTTCTATAGGTGTCCTTCAGATTTCGCCACCTCGTCTGAATAATCTCCACAGATACTGCAAACATTGCGAAAATCAGTTAAAAATAAAATAGCGAGCAAAAAAAAAGGTCAAAATGCTTTCCAGCGTGCGCAAGAAAGTGCACTGTGCATTCCAGGAGTTAGCTTTCAGGAGCAAAACTTGGGACTGGAAACATGCTGCCATAAAAGCACTTACCATGCACTAATCAATTTGCGAATGGATTATCTAATTTCAGTGCTACTTTACAGACTACATAAACGTGCATGCTGTTCGGTAGCGGTCGGTGCCGAGATATTGCGTTTCGACGTTTGAGGAGAAAAATGTCAGCAGAACAAACGACCCAGAATAATTCTTGGTCACTTAGCTTGATTTAGTGTACAGCACGAAATTTTTGGCATTTCGCCACCATCGGAAATTGTAACCAAAACGGGCGCATTTGTCACGCTCTCGGCGATAAAATGTCATGTACGGCATACCTGAATTTCATTTTTTTTAAGAAACAGAAGTGAAGCACAAGCCCACGTGGCGCCGTTGGCTGCCGCGGAATGTAAATAATGGCAGAAAAGTGTTATGCCTCGAGCCAAACATATACGGAGGACACGCTGTTTGGGCGAGTCTGGTAAAAAATCGCAATGCATCACTCCGCCCATATTTGTACTGCGCGGTTTATTTCATAATAAAGAGCACAGTACATTCTGCTCAACCGATCTAGTTATTTCTTTGCGAAAGGAAGCGAGGCAGAGTACGACTGCTGGGTGCCGAGAATCCACGTGTATATACAGTATTGTGCGTTTTTATCGCTGACACTCAAAAATTTCCCCGCCTCAACCGCTGGCTCGTTTGCGGTGAAACTGCACACAGAGCTTGCGTATTATGGTAACTTTTGTATCGTAGCAAGTTTGACAATGGTACTTAGTTTCAGGCGCACATGATGCGAAATCGGAAGCGTCTACGAGAGATCGGCGAGCCAAAACCCGCAGACGACGCTTTTTCGCTGAAGGGCGGCAGTGGCGCCATCTCTTTTGGGTAGTGGAAACCGTCACGACAAGGCCGCTGAGGCGAGCATTGCAAACAATATTCTTTCAAAGGTAAAGCCTGGTTAAATCATTTGTTCTGATATTTTTCCGCTTAATTAGTCGAAAATGTTGTAAGCGCTTCAGTAGAAGCAGACGAAACGACAGGAACGGCATATTCAAACGACCCGCTCTCCTCGACGGCCTTGTCGTGACGCTTTGCGCTACCGCAAACAGATGGCGCCACTGCCGCCCTTCAGCGAAAAAGCGTCGTCTGCGGGTTTTGGTTGCCGATCTCTACGTAGACGATTATGTTTTCGCATCGTGCACGGCTCAACTAAGTAAGTACCGTTGTCAAACTTGCTACGATACAAAAGTTATCATAATACGCAAGCTCTGTGTGCAGTTTCACCGCAAACGAGCCAGCGGTTGAGGCGGGGAAATTTTTGAAAGTGTCAGCGATCAAAACGCACAATACTGTCTATTCTGCTGAACGTCTTAACAAGCTTCCGCCAATTCCTAGCTGTCTGCCGGATACATTTACTACCGGGGAAGCACAATCGCTTGTGATTACCTCTTTGACATCGCAATTAACATACCTATAAAAAGAAAAATGGGGGGACAGCGGACAAAAACATACGGGTACTCACCTGTGGGGTCGATTTGCATCAAGGCGTCTCGTATTTCTTCCCAAAGGGTACTCTTGTTACTTTTCCTGTACTCTTTTGCTGTCGTATTCCACAAAAGAGGCCGCTTCGCCACCTCATCAATCAATGCCTCATTAAAGGAAGCACGGCCTGCTTCGTAAGCGCTGACGTCGGATGCCATGATGCGACCACGTACGTACGCGACGGACCAAAAGACACTTTGTGTTTGCCGCGGCGCCGCTTCAGCTGTGGCACGTGACCGCAAGTGACGTCAGACCCGTGAGGCGTGAGTGCAAGGACAGCCATAGCTGGCCAAGCCAAGCCTGGCGGGGAGCCAAGCAAAGGATGCTCCCTATTGGTCAGTCGCACAGCGACACACACCGACGCTGCGAACGAATTCCAACCGGACGGAAATCGTTCGCAAGCCGTCTGCGGCAATAACGGCGGCCCTCTCCGCCCCAGAGCGAACGAATTCGCAGTGCCGCGCGGTAAAATTCGCAGCATGTGAAACGGCCCTTAGGCCGCTTTTCTTGTACTGTTTTCCTTTTACAGCACATCTCAAGCGCAGGGTAACCGAGGCAACCACTCTCCGGGCCCCATTTTATGTTGCCATCATAGCATCATGCTTTCACAGCAACCACGCTCCGCTTGCGCATTCGCCCGCTTTCGTTATAGTGCCGGCCTTTCATTGTATCTGCCATTCGGAGTGTTCTCGCGGCAACCACTGTTCGGGCCGCCTTTTTATGCTGCCAGCATAGCATCCCGCTTTCACAGCAACCACGCTCCGCTTGCGCACTCGCCCGCTTTCATTATAATGTCGGCCTTTCACTGTATCTGTTATGCGGTTGGTTCTCGCGGCAACCCCACTCCGGGCCGCCTTTTTATGCTGCCATCATATTATCTGCTTTCACAGCAACCACGCTCCGCTTGCGCATTCGTCCGCTTTCGTTATAGTGTCGACCTTCCACTGTATCTGCCTTGCGGAGGGTTCTCGCGGCAACCACTCTGGGCCGCCTGTTTATGCTGCCATACTAGCATCCTGCTTTCACAGACCACGCTCCGCTTACGCATTCGGCCGCGTTGTTTATAGTGTCGGTCTTCGACTTAGATATCTGTCATGCGGTTGGTTCTCGCGGCAACCCCGCGCCGGGCCGTGTTTTTAAGCTGCCATCATAGCATCCTGCACTGACAGCAACCACGCTCCGCATGCGCATTCACCCGCTTTCGTTCTAGTTTCGGCCTTCCACTGTATCTAATATACGGTTGGTTCTCGCGGCTACCCCGCGCCGGGCCGTGTTTTTATGCTGCCATCATAGCATCCTGATTTCACAGCAACCACGCTCCGCTTGCGCATTCGGCCGCGTTGTTTATAGTGTCGGCCTTCGACTTAAATATCTGTCATGCGGTTGGTTCTCGCGGCAACCCCACTCCGGGCTTTGTTTTTATGCTACCACCATAGCATCAAGCTTTCTCAGTAACCACGCTCCGCTTGCGCATCCGCCCGCTTTCGTTGTAGTGTCGGCCTTTCACTGTATCTGCCATGCGGAGAATTCCCGCGGCAACCACTCTCCCTACCGCTTTTTTACGCTGCCATCATATTCTTCTGCTTTCACAGCAACCGCGCTCCGCTTGCATATTCGCCCGCTTTCTTAATGGTGTCGGCCGTCCACAGTATCCGCCATGCAGAGGGTTCTCGCGGCAACCACTCTCCGGGCCGCCTTTTCATGCTGCCGTCATGGCATCCTGCTTTGACAGCAACCGTGCTCTGCTTGCGCAATCGGCCGCGTTTTTTATAGTGTCGGCCTTCGACTTAGATACCTGTTATGCGGTTGGTTGTCGCGGCAACCCCACTCCGGGCCGCCTGTTTATGCTGCCATCATAGTATCCTGCTTTCACAGCAACCACGCTCCGCTTGCACATTCGCCCGCTTTCGTTATAGTGTCGGCCTGCCACTGTATATGCCATGCGGAGGGTTCTCGCAACAACCACTCTCTGTGCCGCCTTTTTATGCAGCCATCATAGCATCCTGCTTTCACAGCAACCACGCTCCGCTTGCGCATTCGGCCGCGTTGTATATAGTGTCGGCCTTCGACTTAAATATCTGTCATGCGGTTGGTTCTCGCGGCAGCCCCACTCCGGGCCCTGTTTTTAAGCTGCCATCATAGCATCCTGCTTTCACAGCAACCACGCTCCGCATGAGCATTTGCCCGCTTTTGTTGTAGTGTCGGCCGTCCACTGTATCTGCCATGCGGAGGGTTCTCGCGGCAACAACTTTCCGGGTCGTCTTCTCAAGCTGTCGCCATAGCGTCCTGCATTCACGCCATCGACGCTCTGCTTGCGAATTATGCCGCCTTTCTTGTAGTGCTTTCCTTTTACAGCATATCTCAAGCGCAGGGTAACCGAGGCAACCATTCTCCGGGCCGCATTTTATGTTGCCATCATAGAATCATGCTTTCACAGCAACCACGCTCCGCTTGCGCATTCGCCCGCTTTCGTTATAGTGTCGGCCTTTCATTGTATCTGCCATGCGGAGTGTTCTCGCGGCAACCACTGTTCGGGCCACCTTTTTATGCTGCCAGCATAGCATCCCGCTTTCACTGCAACCACGCTCCGCTTGCGCATTCGCCCGCTTTCATTATAATGTCGGCCTTTCACTGTATCTGTAATGCGGAGGGTTCTCACGGCAACCACTCTCCGGGCCGAATTCTTATGCTGCCATCATAGCATCCTGCTTTCACAGCAACCACGCTCCGCTTGCACATTCGCAGGCTATCGTTATAGTGTCGGCCTTTCACTGTATCTGCCATGCAGAGGGTTCTCGCGGCAAGCGCTCTCCCTGCCGCCTTTTTATGCTGCCATCATAGCATCCTGCTTTAAGAGCAACCACGCTCCGCTTGCGCATTTGTCTGCTTTCGTTATAGTGTCGGCCTTCCAATGTATCTACCATACGGAGGGTTCTCACGGCAACCCGTCTCCGGGCCGCCCTTTTACGCTTCCATCAGAGCGACCTACTTTCACACCAACCAAGCGCAGCTTGCGCATTCACCCACTTTTTTTATAGTGTCGGCCTTTCATTGTATCTGCCATGCGGAGGGTTCTCGCAGCAACCACTCTCCGGGCCGCATTTTTATGCTGCCATCATAGGATCATGCTTTCACAGCAAGCACGCTCCGCTTGCGCATTCGCTCGCTTTCGTTATAGTGTCGGCCTTTCATTGTATCTGCCATACGGTGGGTTCTCACGGCAACCACTCTTCGTGCCGCCTTTTTATGCTGCCAGCATAGCATCCTGCTTTCACAACAACCACGCTCCGCTTGCGCATTCGCCCGCTTTCGTTATAATGTGGGCCTTTCACTCTATCTGTAATGCGGATTGTTCCCGCGGAAACCACTCTCCGGGCCGTCTTTTTATGCTGCCATCATATTATCCTGCTTTCGCAGCAACCACGCACTGCTTGCGCATTCGTCCTCTTTCGTTATAGTGTCGGCCTTTCATTGTATCTGCCATGCGGAGTGTTCTCGCGGCAACCCCTCTACGGGCCGTCTTTTTACGCTTCCATCAGAGCAACCTGCTTACACATAAACCATACGCCGCTTGCGCATTCACCCACTTTTGTTATAGTGTTGGCCTTCCATTGTATCTGCCATGCGGAGGGTTCTCGTGGCAACCACTCTCCGGGCCCAATTTTTATGCTGCCATCATAGCATCATGCTTTCGCAGCAACCATGCTTTGTTTGCGCATTCGCCCGCTTTCGCTGTAGCGTCGTCCTTGCACTGTATCTACTCTTTCGGAGGGTTCTCGCGGGAACCACTCTCCGGGCTGCATTTTTATGCTGCCATCATACCATCCAGCTTTCACAGCAACAACTCTCCGCTTGCACATTCGCCCCCTTGAGTTATAGTGTCGGCCTTCCACTGTATCTACAATACGGAGGGTTCTCCCGGCAACCCGTCTCCGGGACGCCCATTTACGCTTCCATCAGATCAACCTGCTTTCACACCAACCACGCGCCGCTTGCGCATTCACCCACTTTTGTTATAGTGTTGGCCTTCCATTGTATCTGCCATGCGGAGAGTTCTCGCGGCAACCACTCTCCGGGCCGCATTTTTATGCTGCCATCATAGCATCCTGCTTTCGCAGCAACCACGCTTTGCTTGCGCAGTCGGCCGCTTTCGTTATAATGTCGGGCTTCCACTGTATCTGTCATGCGGATGGTCCTCGCGG
>JARKHS020036668.1:0-64873 GCA_030143305.2 Amblyomma americanum
ATAGTCCACAGGCCATGAACCACAGTCAACAAAAGTTGTTTGTGCTATTTACTCTGTAAAACTGCAATAAAACAACTACAAACGACCCTTCCTACCATATCACCGCTGCCAGTCAGCAGCACATCAGTTCAGCAATGTGCGCCTTATCGACCTGCAAACTAGCCCTTGTTGGTGACAGCGGCGCTGCCGTCGTCTCCGTGACGTCATCACTGCTGACCGTGCCACATGGATACATACAAGGAACGGACAGCCCTCGGACCCTTGGGATCTGCGGCCACTGGTAGCACGTGTTGAGTTGCTCCTGCTTTGTTGTAGGTAGGGTTCTGTCTTTTTATTTGTAGCTAAATTTGTTAGTACATTGTGGCCGCTGATCCCGTTCTGGTCTGTTGGATGTTTGCAACTTGTAAACGCACCTTGCAAAATGGGCACTGATGTGAACACGTACCGCGCTCGCATTGGCACCTTTGTACCATCTTCACATCGCTGCAGTACATTAACCGTCCAAAGAAATACCGTTTCCGCGCTACTTCAAGCTCTTTTACCACGACCTTCTTATGTACTAGCATCTGTATGCTTAGCGCTGCTCCTCCTTTCTGCTGGAGACACTGAGGCCAGTCCTGGACCTGGAAAGGTAGAGGACGTTTTTAACTTGCTGAAAGACTTCATTGCTGAAAATGACCAAAATTTCAAGGCTACGGCAGCCACGTTGGAAGAAATCAAGCGCGATGTTGTTGACATTAAATCAGGGATTGATGTCATTGAGCAGAATATGGGTGGCGTGTCCGGCATTAAGGAATATGTCTGTTCTGTTCATGGGGCGATTACTGAAGTCAAATCTGTAGTTGCAAGCACAAGCAATGATCTTGGAAATGTAGTTGACAATCTTAACAATAGAATGAGGCGAAACAACCTGTTGGTAAAGGGCATGCCTGAAACAGAAGGCGAAGAGTATGAAAATACCGAAAGCAAAATACTGGAATTCATTTCCACCCACCTAAAAGTTAAACTGGATGCAAACGACATCGAACGAGCCCACCGCATCGGCCGGCGTCGCGATGATTACAAGCATCCAATCATCATCAAGTTTCTAAATTTCAAGGTAAAGGAAGAAGTACTACGGCATGCATTCAACCTAAAAGATGTCGTGGCCAAAATGTGGTTGGAAGAAGACTTTTCACCCAAAATCCAACTACAACGAAAAAAACTGAGGGATTATGCAAAAAGTATTCTGAAGGAAAATGAGCGATTTACTATTCGGTTTAATAAGCTGCAGTTGCGTGGTGCAACCTACAAATATGACCCCGCTTTGGAACAAGTTGTGAAGGTACTCGAACGAGAAGCGCGCAGTCCTAAATGACCGGAAACTCAAAGCAAGTGGTCATCCGGCAAGCTTCGAGAAATTTCTGTGCTTCTTGCAAACTTCCGCCGTATTGTTCCCAAACTTGACACCGGGAAAGGCATAATTTTTACGTGCTCTCCAGTCATCATTCTTGGCACCGAGACATGGCTAACGCCCGACATTTCCAACAGCGAACTATCACTTCCTGTGGACCTAACTGTTTTTCGAAAAGACAGGAAAGAGGGTAGGGGAGGAGGCGTAATGATCGCCATACGGAGCGATTATCTGCCATGTCCCGTCGCCTTTGAAACGTGTCTTGAGCTGCTGTGGGTCATGGTCCGGCTCAAATGTGTCACATATGTCATAGGTGCATGCTACCGGCCTCCAAACAGTCTTCCCGATTTTGTCGATCACCTGCAGGATGCACTAGAATACATTTTCGCTACATACCCCCAAAGCATTGTACTGTTAGGAGGCGACTTCAATTATTCCGCAATTAACTAGAAAACGTCATCTGTCACTTCCGGATCGAATCGCCATGAATGTTCCTGCCTACTTGATACAATGACAGCGTTTCATTTAACTCAGCTGGCACAGGAGCCCACCCAAGGTGATCACGTTCTAGATTGTTATTTACAAACCTTCCTACTCCTTCCCGCACCTACGTACTCGAAGAGATAAGCGATCACAGATTCGTCCACAGTTTAGTACCCATGTACGTTCCTGCCAAGCATATTACGACCAAATGCATCCTAAACTACCCGAAATGTGATCATGATCAAATAAACCGCATACTAAGAGACTTTGCGCATATTTTTCAAGCCACCTTTGTAACTCGCACGGCAAACGAAAATTGGTTGTTATTTCGCGATAAGTTGAAGGAAATCGAGCATGCCTGCATCCCAAAATTACACGTCAAAACAAGAACTGACACCCCCTGGTTCACAAAAGATGTTAATAAGTGTCTAAACAAAAAGAAAAAAGTGTACCGCAGAGCTAAGGAAGTTAACTCTGACAGCGCCTGGCAACAGTACAAAGACGTATCTGCTACGACCAAAATCGCCATAAAGAAGGCTAAAAACAAATTTTTTTAACCACACTTTACCCGACTTGTTAAGAATCCACCCTTCAAAATTCTGGCAAGTGATAAACCCTAACGGCAGCCATGAGATACCAGTATTGAAAGATGCGGACGGACGTGTGGCACCTCCATAGGCAATGCGTGACCTATTCAACAAGCATTTTACAGACACCTTTACAACCGAATCAGTGCCTTTTAATTACCGTGAACCTCAACAACCGTTAGTGCTTCATCCACCAGAACCAATCATCATTAGCGCAGCTGGTGTAGCCCGAGCTATTGAGCGACTTACATTTAATTGTAGCCCTGGTCCAGACGGTATCAATACCAAACTTCTTAAACTTACCGCGCACGTGTCGGCTGCCTTACTAACTTTAATATTTCAGCAGTCTTTAGATACAGGATGCATTCCCGATGACTGGAAAACCGTAAAACGTCAGCCCAGTTTTTAAATCCGGTGATAGCACGTCACCGGAAAATTATCGCCCCATATCACTAACGTCGATTTGTTGCAAGTTGCTTGAACATATCCTCTTTTCAAACATAATGGCCCACCTAAACGCCAATAACTTGCTTATTGCTAACCAGCATGGCTTTAGGCAAAAAAAGTCCTGTCAAACACAGATATTTGAGGTCTTAACAGATCTTCATGAATCGGTACACGAATTATTATATACTGATGCCATATTTATAGATTTTTCAGGAGCTTTCGATCGCGTTCCCCACATAAGACTAATGAAGAAAATTAACAACCTACAACTGCACCGCGATATCACCCGTTGGATCGGAGAATTCCTAAGTAATCGCTCCCAAAGCGTCAAAATTAAAGAGTATTCATCGAGCAGTTCACGAGTCATATCGGGAGTCCCACAGGGATCCGTTTTAGGGCCATTACTATTTTTAATTTACATTATTGACATAGCATCTAACATATCATCTAACGTGCGACTGTTCGCTGACGACTGCGTAATCTATAGAAGGATAGTCACCCCCCTTGATGCAGTTATTCTACAGACCGACTTAGTGCGCCTAAATGAATGGTGCCAGCTATGGCAGATGGAAATTAATATAAAAAAAACAATGTTGATGACCTTTTCCACGCGCACTAATATACCTTCTACTGTCTACACAATTAATGAGAATACACTTGAAGGAACGGATTGTTTTAAGTACCCAGGTGTTTATCTCAGTGCTGACTTAAGCTGGAACACCCCCATAAATCACATCACAAAGAAAGCACTTAAGAAACTGGGACTCATCAAATGTCGTCTATATCTTGCCAACCCCGAGACAAAGCTTCGCGCGTATACTACACTCATAAGGTCAGCTTTAGAATATGCATATTTAATATGGAGTCCAAGTAGTGTTTCATTAATTAACCGTCTTGAGTCTGTGCAAAATAAAGCTGTGAGGTTCATCCTTTCTTCATACTCACCGTATGAAAGTGTGTCATTATTGAAGCAAACTATTGGTATTCCCGACCTTATCACTCGACGCAAGTTCTCTCGTTTATCGTTTTTTCATTCCTTGTACTACGATGGCTCCCCGTTCACAGCTGATCGCATCGCCCCTGCCCATCATGTTTCATCCCGGTCAGATCATTCCCACAAAGTGCATCCCATCTTCGCACGAACACTGAAATATAAAACATCACCCTTACTAATATCTATGGCAGAGTGGAACTCGTTACCGGCTGACATAGTTTCTGAAACTGTGCTATCACATTTCCAAACAAATCTTTCATCGCACCTTGGCCTACAAAATTCACCGTGATATTTTCAGTATTGTTGAAGCATTAAGTCTTACACGCTCAACCTATGTATCTTTCAGCGACTGCAGTGATGTGTACTTGCAATTTGTATATATAGTTATTCTTTGTATTTGTTAACTACTGTGTGCCAATAATCTGTATTGTGTTGTTTTCATGCCCTCCCCCCCCCCTATGTAATGCCCACTTGGGCCTTTAGGATATTTAAATAAATAAATAAAATAAAATACATAATTGACCTTTCGGCCTCCTAGGCAGGCCATAAACCTCAGCTAATAAAAGTGTTTTGTGCTATCTACTCTCAAAACAGCAAAAAACAACCACAAACGACTCCTCTTACCATTTCACCTTCTTCATATTTGAACTTCTGGCCTCTCGACAGGCCATGAACCGCAGTCAATAAAAGTAGTTAGAGCTATTTACTCTGTAGTACTGCACAAAAACAACCACAAACCACTCCTCCTGCTTTTTCTCCTCTTTTGGTGACCTTCTGGTCTCCTCGACCGGTCATGAACCACAGTGCATAAAATTGGTTTTTGCTTTTTACACTGCAAAACTGCTTTAAAACAACCACAAACGAATCCTCCAGCAATTTCTCCTTCTCTTTTTATTTGACCCTCTGGCCTCCTCGACCGGCCATGTATCGCAGTACATAAAAACATTCTGTGCTATTTACTCTTGATAGCTGCAACAAAGCTAACACAAATGACTTCAATCGTTTCACCTTCTCTTCAAATCTGACCATCTGGCCACCTCGACATGCCAGAACCACACTCAATAAATTTTGTTGGCGCTAATTACTCTGTAAAAATGTATAATAACAACCAAAAACGACTGCTCGTACCATTTCACTTTTTCTTCAAATTTGACCTTCTCGCCTTCTCGACAGGCCATGAACCACAGTTAGGAAGTGGTTATAGCTATTTTCTCTGTAACACTGCGCTAAAACAACTAAAAACGACTCCTCCTACCATTTCTCCTTCTCTACATATTTGATTCTCTGGCCTCCTCGACAGGACATGAGCCTCAGTGAATAAAAGTGTTTTGCGCTATCTACTCTCAAAAGTGCACTAAAACAACCACAAACGTCTCCTCGTACGAATTCACCTTCTCTTCATATCTGATCCTCTGATCTACTCGACAGGCCATGAACTACAGTGAAGAAAAGTGGTTTGTGTTGTTTATTCTGTAAGACAGCATAATACAACCACAAATCTTTGCTCCTACCATTTCACCTTCTCTTCTCAATTGATCTTCTGGTCTCCTCGACAGGGCATGAACCACAGTCCACGGAAGTGGTTTGTGCTATTTACTCTGTAAAACTGCATTAAAAAAACCGCAAACTACTCCTATCATTTCACCTTCTATTCATATTGCCACAGTCCCAATCGATCCAGTGGCGCCATGCCACGGCCGAACTGTTTTAGATGGGACTTGCCATGCCTTGCGCTCTCGAGGAGCTAGAGGTTTTCGTCTTCCTCGCACGAGCTCCCTGCTGTCTTGGACGCGTAGCACGTCTAATTAAACCTGGCTTTGATTGCTTTAACCGTTTATCGGTGACATTTGGTGGAGGTGCTGGGTCACGATCCATGTATGCTGACCTCGAGGACACTCTTGACGTCAGTTCTCAACGCGTGGCTACAACACCAGTCCACAAGGCGAGCCGCCGCCTGCGAGGCCTACAACCAGAGTTCGGCTAACTCGCAAGACCTGCAAGGGCCATGGCGTCCGCTACGGCTAGCCAGACAAGTCGGCATTCCGGGAATGCCTCGCCGTTTGTCCTTCACACACCTCGGTCGCCCCCGTCATTCCAAGGTGAGCGGTTTGAGGACGTTTTAGACTGGCTGGCCAGCTTTGACCGTGTGGCGGGCTTCAACGAGTGGGACGGCGAGCGCAAATTGCGGAACGTGTACTTCGCACTACAGGACTCGGCCAAGACGTGGTATGAGAACCACGAAGCTTCCTTCACTAACTCGGAGATCTTTCGCCGAGAGCTCTTAGCCACGTTCAACACCAGCGAACGAAAGGAAATGGCTGAAATCGCCTTGCAATCGGGGTCGCAGCAGCCGAACGAGAGCGTCGCCATGTTCATCGAGGATATGACGCGACGCTTCAATTGCGCCGACCCAGCTATGCCCTAGGACAAGAAGTTACGCCACCGAATGCGCAGCGTCAAAGAGCAATTGTTTGCCGGACTTAAACGTGACCCGCCAAGAACGGTGGCCGACTTTGCCATGGAGGCAACAAGCATGGAGCGTTCTCTGCATGAACGGGGCTCGCACTACGGCCGTCAGGCTAGTGTAGCAGCCGCTCACCACTGCACGCCCACGTCGTTACCCACTGAGGAGCTTCGAGAGCTTGTGAGGAGCCTGGTGCCCAAAGAACTCGAGAAACTTCGCTTCGAAGCTCCACAGGCAGGCCTCGCTGCCATACCGGACGTGGTCCGAGATGAAGTCCGGCGAGCTGTTCAGTCGCCACGAGCTCCGCAGCCAGCGCCCTATGTGATGACGTACAGTCAAGCACTACAAAGTCGTCCTGGGCCAGTGAGTCAAGCATTTTCTCCCGTCACTCCTGTGCCTTCACTGCGGTACCCAACTGCAGCTGTATCCTTCGTACCACAGGAGCCCCTGTCCACCATGAGCAAAGTGCGCGTTTGGCGTACGCCAAACGATAGGCCGCTCTGCTGCCACTGTGGGGAGTTCGGTCATATCCTCCGCCCCTGCCCCTACCGCAGAATGGGCTTAAGGGGGTTTTCACCTGACGCACCTCGACCACGCTACGGAGAACGGCCGCGGGACATCGAGCAGTATCTGTCCGATAACGTGCAGCCAACGACCTCGCGGCGACGCCAGTCCCGTTCGCCATCCCCAAGGCGGTTTTTTTCGCCAAGCCGCCCGTCTTTTTCTAGCCAGTTCAGAGGCGCGTCCCCACATCGGGAAAACTGAAGACGGCGTCCCCCGGAGGTAGGGCCGCCGCTATTGGATCAAGTCAAGAGCCTCCACCCGACGATTCGCGGCTACGATCCGACCGACGACGACCTGACCCGACGACCTCAACGACAACGACGTGCTGCGACCGACTGGTGTCTGCCGAAATCCCAGTAATCGCTGATAATCGTGATATGACCGCACTTCTGGACACCGGCGCTGACTTTTCTGTAATGAGCAGTCGGATAGCTACGGCCCTCAGAAAGGTGCTGACCCTTGGTCTGGACCCCAGATCCGCACCGCCGGCGGTCATGTGGTTACGCCAATTGGCGTCTGCACGTCACGAATCCAGATCCGCGGTGCTACTTTCCCTGGTTGCTTTGCCGTGTTACCGGAGTGCTCCAAAGACCTGATACTTGGTTTGGATTTCCTTCGGGAGTACGGTGCTGTCATCAACCTTCAAGAGTTGGTCGTGTCATTTTACACTCAACCCCCTGTTGACGGCGATCCTGGGCCACGCGGGACTAAGTTACGCGTCTTGACGACCACGTATTAATCCTGTCGAGAGCTAGCATGTTTGTTACCGTAGATTGCGACATCACTGGTACTCGTGGCATCGCTGAAACCAACATGTCGCTGCTCCTTGGTCGGCAAGTCTGTGCTGCTCGCGGAATTGTCCAGCGGAACAATGGCCGAACTGAGCTCTTGGTAAACAATTTTGGCTGTGAACCTCAGTGTTTGCCAGGGAGAACAGTTATTGCGTATTTCGAAGAACTTGGCGAATTAGCGGGACAGCACGCTTTGTCCGAAGCCTCGGCATCAGTGGAGGCACCGACCACTCCCATAAAAACTGACGTGAACCCGAACCTCCCGTCTAATCAGAAACGCTGCCTCGAAAGCGTTATCCAGACTTTCTGTGACTGCTTCGCCTCGACCTCTAAGGTTAGGCAGACATCGCTCACTAAGCACCGAATTATAGTCGACGCCAACCAGCGGCCGTTATGTCAGCCGCCTTACCGGATCTATTCAAAGGAGCGTGATGCCATTCGCCGCCAAGTTCAAGAAATGCTCTAGGACGACGTGATACAGCCGTCGACGAGCCCGTGGGCGTCGCCTTTTGTTCTAGTAGCAAAGAAAGATGGAACCCTACGGTTCTGCGTTGATTACCGACATTTAAACAAAGTCACAAAAAAATATGTTTATCCTCTGCCGCGCATTGATGACTCCCTGGATCGGCTTCGCCACGCCAAGTACTTCTCATCGCTAGATTTACGCAGCGGCTATTGGCAAATCGAGGTGGACGAACGCGACCGGGAGAAGACCGCTTTTATTGCACCGGAAGGTCTGTACGAATTCCGAGCGCTCGCTTTCGGCCTGTGCTCGGCTCCTGCAACCTTCCAGCGGATGATGGATACCGTTCTTGCCGATCTGAAATGGCAGTCCTGTCTCGTGTACTTGGATGACGTTGTCATCTTCTCTGATACGTTTGAACACCACCTGAGACGCCTGCGCGCTGTGTTCGAAGCAATTCGTTCTTCCGGATTTTCCCTGAAGCCCGTGAAGTGCCACTTCGCTTTCGAAGAGTTGAAGTTTTTGGGCCGCATCGTGAGTGCTAAAGGGGCTAGCTCTGACCCCGATAAGACAGCCGCCGTGGCTGCATTTCCTGTGCCCACCGATAAGCGAAGCGTGCGCCGCTTTCTGGGTCTCTGCGCCTATTATCACCGTTTTGTGCAGAACTTCTCCCAGATCGCTGAGCCCCTCACCCGCCTCACGAAAGATTCCGAACCGTTCTTCAGGGGCCTGGAACAACAGAATAATTTTGAAGACCTCCGAACTCGTCTCCAAAGTACGGCTATCCTGGGACACTTCACACGAGTCAGCCGCCACTGAACTGCACACAGACGCCAGCAACATCGGCCTCGGTGCGGTCCTTGTGCAGTGGCAGGATGGTCTCGAACGCGTAATCGCATACGCGAGCCGCACCTTGTCACGATCTGAGACAAACTATTCCACCACCGAAAAAGAATGCCTGGCCGTTGTGTGGGCGGTGACCAAATTTCGCCCGTACTTATATGGCCGTCCTTTCAGGGTCGTCAGTGACCACCACTCATTGCGTTGGCTGGCAAACCTCAAAGATCCCTCGGGACGGCTTGCACGCTGGAGCCTTCGCCTTCAAGAGTTCGATGTCACCATGGTTTATAAGTCCGGTAGGAAGCACAATGATGCCGACTGTCTGTCTCGTGCTCCTATCGAGGACAACCGAGCTGATCCCGACGACGATTCTATTTTTCTCGGCGCCATCTCCACGTCTGTCCTCACTCAACACCAAAGGGACGACAGTGAAGTGCGGCCTCTCATTGAGTATCTTGAAAGAAGCGCTGCGTCATCCCTGCGAATCTTCTCACGTGGACTGTCGTCATTCTGTTTGCGCGATGGCGTTCTCTAAAAGAAAAAACTCCAACCCGAAGGAAGCTGCCTATCTGCTTGTCGTACGTGCGGCCTTGCGCGACGAAGTTCTGCAGGCGTGCCATGATGACCCATATTCTGGTAACAAGGGTTTTTCTCGCACTTTGACGCGGATACGCCAAAAGTACTACTGGCCCAGGGTTGCTTCAATTGTCCAGCGTTACGTCAGAACTTGCCGTGAGGGACAACGTCGCAAGACGCCGCCGACTAAGCCAGCCGGACTACTGCAGCCTATTAATCCGCCACAAGTCCCCTTTAAGTTTTAACTGACAGAGGAACGGCGTTCACCTCGGCCCTTACGCAAAAGGTTATGCGCCTGAGCGGCACCAGTCACCGCAAGACAACCGCTTACCACCCTCAAACTAACGGCCTCACCGAACGGCTCAACAAGACGATCGCCGACATGATTTCCATGTATGTTGACGCAGACCACCGCAACTGGGACGCCATACTTCCTTACGTCACATTTGGTTATAACACTGCTCTGCAAGAAACGACATGCTTCACTCCATTTCGTTTGGTGCATGGTTGCGAAGCCACAACCATGCTGGACGCCATGTTGCTCCCGACTAGTAGTACCTTATCTGTTATGGGTGCTGCCCAATTCGTCACGCCGAGGCCGCCCGCCAACTCGCCCGACAGCGCATACAGAACCAGCAAGCCCTCGAGGCTCGCCGCTATAACCTCCGCCACAGAGCTGTTATTTACCAGCCCGGCGATCAAGTCTGGGTTTGGAGCCCAATACGCATGCGTATGCGCTCCGAAAAGCTTCTACGCCGATATTTTGGCCCCTACGAGGTACTCCGCCAAGTCAGTAAGGTGAACTATGCCGTTCTTCCCCAGGGTACAGTTCGCTCCTCTCGACGGCCGACCCCCGAAGTCGTCCATGTCGCACGGATGAAGCCGTACCACGCCCGCTAGCACTTCAGGCCTGTCCACATCAGCCGCCGGACACATGCGCCGTCCCTTGTCTTCGTGCTCCTCATTGTTGCGGCACCGAGTCATTGCCCTTCAGAGAGGGGGAGTAATGCCACTGTCCCAATCGATCAAGTGGCCCCATGTCGCGGCCGAACTGTTTTACATGGGACTTGTCATGCCTTGCGCAATCGAGGGGCTAGAGGTTTTCGTCCTCCTCGCAAGAGCTCTCTGCTGTCTTGGACGCGTAGCACGTCTAATTAAACCTGGCTTTGAGTGCTTTACCGTTCCTCGGTGACTATATTTTACCTTTTCACCAGCTCGACAGGCCATGAACCACAGCCAATTAAAGTGGTTAGCGCTATTTACTCTTTAAGGCTGCATAAAACAACCACAAACGACCCCTATTGCTCTTTCTCCTCTTTTTTTGACCTTCTGGTCTCCTCGACCAGCCATGAACTACTGTGCATAAATATGGTTTGCGCTTCTCACTCTGTAAACCTGCTTTAAAACAACCACAAACGAATCCTCCTGCAATTTATTTCTCTTTTTATTTGACCTTCTGTTCTCCTCTACCGGCCATTAACCGCAGTGCACAAAATTTGTATTTGCTTTTTACTCTGCAAAACTACTTTAACACAACCACAAACGAATTCTCCTGCAATTTCTCTTTCAATTTTTATTTGACCCTCTGGCCTCCTCAACCGGCCATGAATTCAGAGCATAAAAGTGTTTGTGCAATTTACTGTGTAAAACTGCATTACCACAACCACAAACGACAACTCGTATTATTTCTTCTCTTCGTATTTGACCTTCTGGCCTCCTCGACAGGACATGAACCATAGTGCATAAAAGCGTTTTGTGCTAGTTACTCTAGAAAACTGCAATAAAGCAACCACAAATGACTCCTCCTATCATTTCACCTTGTCTTCATATTTGACCATCTGTCCACCTCGACAGGCCATAAACCACAGTCAATAAAAGTGGTTAGAGCTATTTACTCTGAAAACTGCATAAAAAACCAAGAACGACTCCTCGTACCATTTCACCTTCTCTTCATATTTACCCTTCTGGCCTAGTCGACAGGCTATGAACCACAGTCAACAAAAGTTGTTTGTGCTATTTACTCTGTAAAACTGCAATAAAACAACTACAAACTTTCCATCCTACCATATCACCTTCAATACATAATCGACCTTCTTGCCTCCTCGGCGGGCCATAAACCTCAGCGAATAAAAGTGTTTTGTGCTATCTGATCTCAAGACTGCAAAAATCAACCACAAACGACTCCTCTTACCATTTCACCTTCTTCATATTTGAACTTCTGGCCTCTCGACAGGCCATGAACCGCAGTCAATAAAAGTGATTAGCTATTTACTTTGTAAAACCACAAAAACAACCACAAACCACTCCTCCTGCAATTTCTCCTTCTCTTTTTATTTGACCCTCCGGCCTTCTCGACTGGCCATGAATCACTGTACATAAAACCATTCTGTGCTATTTACTCTGGAAAACTGCAATAAAGCAAACACAAACGACTTATCCTAACATTTCACATTCTCTTCAAATTTGACCATCACCTCGACATGCCAGAACCACACTCAATAAATTTTGTTATCGCTAATTACTCTGCAAAAATGCATAAAAACAACCAAAAACGACTCCTCGTACCATTGCACCTTCCCTTCATATTTGACCTGGCCTCCTCGACAGACCATGAACCACAGTCAATAAAAGTGGTTAGAGCTATTTGCTCTGTAAAACTGCACTAACACACCTACAAAAGACTCCACCTACCTTTTCACCTTCTCTACATATTTGACCCTCTGGACTTCTCGGAAGGCCATGAACCTCAGTGAATAAAAGTGTTTTGTGCTATCTACTCTCAAATGTGCAAATAACAACCACAAACGACTCCTTCTACATTTCACCTTTTCTTCAAATTTGACCTTCTCGCCTTCTCGACAGGCCATGAACCAGAGTCAGGAAGTGGTTACAGCTATTTGCTCTGTAACACGGCGCTAAAACAACTACAAACGACTCCTAAAATTTCACCTTCTCTACATATTTGACTCTCTGGCCTCCTCGACAGGACATGAACCTCAGTGAATAAAAGTGTTTTGCGCCATCTACTCTCAAACGTGCACTAAAACAACCACAAACGTTTCCTCGTACCATTCCACTTTCTCTTCATATCTGATCCTGTGGTCTACCCGACAGGCCATGAACTAGAGTGAAGAAGAGTGGTTTCTGTTGCTTATTCTGTTGTTTCTGTTGCTTTGCTCCTACCATTCCACCTTCTCTTCTCATTTGACCTTCTGGCCTCCTCTACAGGGCTTGAACCACAGTCCATGAAAGTGGTTTGTGCTATTTACTCTATAAATTTGCATTAAAACAATCGCAAACTACTCCTCCTGCCATTTCACCTTCTACTCATATTTTACATTCTCGCCACCTCGACAGGCCATGAACCACAGCCAATTAAAGTTGTTAGCGCTATTTACTCTTTAAGACTGCATAAAACAACCACTAACGACACCTATTGCTCTTTCTCCTCTTTTTTGACCTTCTGGTCTCCTCGACCGGCCATGAACCACAGTGCATAAATATGGTTTGCGCTTTTTACTCTGCAAAACTACTTTAAAACAACCACAAACGAATCCTGCAATTTCTCCTTCAATTTTTATTTGGCCCCCTGGCCTCCTCGACCGGCCATGAATTCAGAGCATAAAAGTGTTTGTGCAATTACTGTGTAAAACTGCATTAACAACCACAAACGACAACTCGTACTAGTTCTTCTCTTCGTATTTGACATTCTGGACTCATCGACAGGACATGAACCATAGTGCATAAAAGTGTTTTGTGCTATTTACTCTGAAAACTGCAAAGATTAACCAAAAACGACTCCTTGTACCATTTCACCTTCTCTTCATATTTACCCTTGTGGCCAAGTCGACAGGCCATGAACCACAGTCAATAAAAGTGGTTTGTTATATTTACTCTGTAAAACTACAAAAAAAAACACAAACGACTCCTCCTACCATTTCACCTTTTCTTCATATTTGACCTGGCCTCTCGACAGGCCATGAACCAACGCTTCCCTTACTTTTAACGCTCACCTTACGAGTTCAGAGGATGAAGATTAAATAGGCCGCAACAATTTTTTTTACTTCCAATGCTCACCTTACGAGTTGAGCGGATGTAGATTAAATACGACGAAACAAACTTTTTTTACTTCAAACGCGCACCACACGAGTTCAGTGCATGTAGAATAAATAGGCCGCAACAAACGCTTTTTTTACACCTAACGCGCACCTTACGAGTTCAGCGGATGTAGAATATATAGGCATCAACAAACATTTTTTTACTTCAAACGCGCACATTACGAGATCGACGGTTGTAGATTATTTAGGCCGCAACAAGCGTTTTTTACATCAAACGCGCACCTTGCGAGTTCAGCGGATGTGGAATAAATAGGATGCAAGAAACATTTTTTTACTTCAAACGCGCACCTTACGTGTTCAGCGGATGTAGATTAAATAGGATGCAACAAACATTTTTTTACTTCAAATCCGCACCTTACGATATCAGCGGATATAGATTGAATAAGCAACAGCAAACTGTTTTTACTTCAAACGCGCACCTACGAGTTCAGCGGATGAAAAATAAATAGGCCGCAACTAACATTTTTTTACTTCAAACGCGCATGTTACGAGTTGAGCGGATGTAGATTATAGGCCGCAACAAACTTATTTTTTACTTCAAACGCGCAGATTACGGGCTCAGCGGATGTAGAATAAATAGGAGACAACAAACATTTTTTTTACCTCAAACGCGCACCTTACGAGATCAGCGGATGAAGATTAAATAGGCCGCAACAAACGTTTTTTTTACTTCAAACGCGCACCTTACGAGATCGTCGGTTGTAGATTTTATAGGCCGCAACAAGCGTTTTTTTTTCATCAAACGCGCACCTTACGAGTTCAGCGCATGTAGATTAAATAGGCCGCAACAAACGTTTTTTTAATACCTAACGCGCACCTTACGAGATCAGCGGATGTAGAATAAATAGGCCGCAACAAATATTTTTTTTACTTCAAACGCGCACCTTACGAGATCGTCGGTTGTAGATTATATAGGCCGCAACAAGCGTTTTTTTACATCAAACGCGCACCTTACGAGTTCAGCGCATGGAGATTAAATAGGCCGGCCGCAACAAACGTTTTTTTACACCTAACGCGCACCTTACGAGTTCAGCGGATGTAGAATAAATAGGCCGCAACAAACATTTTTTGTACTTTAAACGCGCACCTTACGAGATCAGCGGATGAAGATTAAATAGGCCGCAACAAACGTTTTTTTACTTCAAACGCGCACCTTACGAGGTCGTCGGTTGTAGATTATATAGGCCGCAACAAGCGTTTTTTTTTCATCAAACGCGCAACTTACGAGTTCAGCGCATGTAGATTAAATAGGCCGCAACAAACGTTTTTTTAACACCTAGCGCGCACCTTACGAGATCAGCGGATGTAGAATAAATAGGCCGCAAGAAATATTTTTTTTACTTCAAACGCGCACCTTACGAGATCGTCGGTTGTAGATTATATAGGCCGCAACAAGCGTTTTTTTACATCAAACGCGCACCTTACGAGTTCAGTGCATGTAGATTAAATAGGCCGCAACAAACGTTTTTTTACACCTAACGCGCACCTTACCAGTTCAGCGCATGTAGAATAAATAGGCCGCAACAAACATTTTTTTTTACTTCAAACGCGCACCTTACGAGATCGTCGGTTGTAGATTATATAGGCCGCAACAAGCGTTTTTTACATCAAACGCGCCCCTTGCGAGTTCAGCGGATGTGAATTAAATAGGATGCAACAAACATTTTTCTACTTCAAACGCGCACCTTACGAGTTCAGCGCATGTATATTAAATAGGCCACAACAATGTTTTTACTTCCAACGCGCACCTTACGAGTTCAGCGGATGAAGAATAAATAGGCCGCAACAAACGTTTGTTTTACATCAAACGCGCACCTCACGAGTTCAGCAGATTGAGAATAAATAGTCCGAAACAAACTTTTTTTACTTCAAACGCGCACCTTACGAATTCAGTGGATATAGATTAAATAGGCCGCAACAAACTTTTTTTGCATCAAACGCGCACCTTACGAATTCAGCGGATGTAGAATATATAGGCGGCAACAAACGTTTTTTTACTTCAAATGCGCACCTTGCGAATTCAGCGGATATAGATTAAATAGGGAACAACAATTTTTTTTTACTTCAAAAGCGCACCTTACAAATTCAGCGGATGAAGATTAAATAGGCCGCAACAATGTTTTTACTTCCAACAGGCACCTTACGAGATCAGCGGATTAAGAATAATTAGGCCGCAACAAATATTTTTTTACTTCAAACACGCACCTTACAAGATCAGCGGTTTTAGATTATATAGACCGCAACAAACGTTTTTCTTACATCAAACGCGCACCTTACGTGTTCAGCGGATGTTGATTAAATAGGTCGCAACAAACGTTTTTTTTACATCAAACGCGCACATTACGAGTTCAGCGGATGTATATTAAATACGCCGCAACAATCTTTTTTTATTCAAACGCGCAACTTAAGAGTTCAGCGCATGTAGAATATATAGGCCGCCACAAACGTTTTTTCTACATCAAACGCGCACCTTACGAGTTCAGCGGATGTAGAATAAATAGGCCGCAACAAACTTTTTTTTACTCAAACGCGCACCTTATGAATTCAGCGGCTAAAGACTAAATAGGCAACAACAAACGTTTTTTACTTCAAACGCGCTCCTTGCGAATTCAGCGGATGAAGAATAAATAGGCCGCAACAATGTTTTTTTACTTCCAACGCTCACCTAACGAGTTCAGCGGATGTAGATTATAGGCCGTAACAAACTTTTTTTTACTTCAAACGTGCACCTTATGAGATCAGCGAATGTAGAATAAAAAAGCCGCAACAATTTTTTTTACTTTTAACGCTCACCTTAAGGGTTCAGCGGATGTAGTTTAAATACGCCGCAACAAACGTTTTTTACATCAAACGCGCACCTTAGGAGTTCAGCGGATGTAGATTAAATTCCATAAAAAGTTTTTTCACTCCAAACGCGTACCTACGAGTTCTGCGGATGAAGAATAAATAGTCCGCAAATAACATTTTTTACTTCAATAGCGCACCTTACGAGTTCAGCAGATTGAGATTAAATAGGCCGCAACAAACTTTTTTTACTTCAAACGCGCATCTTACGAATTCAGCGGATAGAGATTAAATAGGCCGCAACAAACTTTTTTTTACATCAAACGCGCACCTTACGAGTTCAGCGGATGTAGAATAAATAGGCGGCAACAAACGTTTTTTTTACTTCAAACGCGCACCTTAAAAATTCAGCGGATGAAGATTAAATAGGCCGCAACAATGTTTTTTACTTCCAACGGGCACCTTACGTGATCAGCGGATGAAGAATAAATAGGCCGCAACAAATATTTTTCTACTTCAAACACGCACCTTACGAGTTCTGTGGATGTAGATAAAATAGGCTGCAACAAACTTTTTTTTTACTTTCAACGCGCACCTTGCAAGATCAGCGGTTTTAGATTATATAGGCCGCAACAAACGTTTTTCTTACATCAAACGTGCACCTTACGTGTTCAGCGGATGTTGATTAAATAGGTCACAACTAACGTTTTTTTACTTCAAACGCGCACCTCACGAGTTCAGTGCATGTAGAATAAATAGGCCGCAACAAACGCTTTTTTTACACCTAACGCGCACCTTACGAGTTCAGCGGATGTAGAATAAATAGGCCTCAACAAACATTTTTTTTTACTTCAAACGCGCACCTTACGAGATCGTCGGTTGTAGATTATATAGGCCGCAACAAGCGTTTTTTACATCAAACGCGCACCTTGCGAGTTCAGCGGATGTAGATTAAATAGGATGCAACAAACTGTTTTTACTTTAAACGCGCACCTACGAGTTCAGCGGCTAAAGACTAAATAGGCAACAACAAACTTTTTTTACTTCAAACGCGCTCCTTACGAATTCAGTGGATGAAGATTAAAGGGGCCGCAACAATGTTTTTTTACTTCCAACGCTCACCTAACGAGTTCAGCGGATGTAGAATATAGGCCGTAACAAACTTTTTTTACTTCAAACGTGCACCTTATGAGATCAGCGAATGTAGAATAAATACGCCGCAACAAACCTTTTTTTACTTCAAACGCGCACCTTACGATTTCGGCGGATGTAAAATTAATATTCCCCAAGTTTTTTTTTACTTCAAACGCGCACCTTACGAGATCAGCGGATGTAGATTAAATACGCCCCAACAATTTTTTTTTACTTCCAACGCTCAACTTAAGAGTTCAGCGGATGTTGATTAAATATGCCGCAACAAACGTTTTTTTATATCAAACGCGCACCTTACGAGTTCAGCGGATGTAGATTAAATTCCGTATAAAGTTTTTTTCACTCCAAACGCGCACCTACGAGTTATGCAGATGAAGAATAAATAGGCCGCAAATAACATTTTTCACTTTAAACGCGCACCTTACAAGTTCAGTAGATGTAGAATAAATAGACCGCAACAATGTTTTTTTTACTTCCAACGCTCACCTAACGAGTTCAGCGGATGTAGATTATAGGCCGTAACAAACTTTTTTTACTTCAAACGCGCACCTTACGAGATCAGCTGTTGTAGATTATATAGGCCGCAACAAACGTTTTTTTACATCAAACGCGCAGTTTACGTGTTGAGCGGATGTAGATTAAATAGGCCGCAACAAACTTTTTTTTACTTCCGATGCTCACCTTACGAGTTGAGCGGATGTAGAATAAATACACCGCAACAAACTTTTTTACTTCAAACCCGCACCTTACGAGTTCAGCGCATGTGGATTAAATAGGCCGCAACAAACGCTTTTTTACATCAAACGCGCACCTTACGAGTTCAGAGGATGTAGAATAAATAGGCCGCAACAAACTTTTTTTTTACTTCAAACGAGCACCTTACGAGATCGTCAGTTGTAGATTATATAGGCCGCAACAAGCGTTTTTTTACATGAAACGCGCACCTTACGAGTTCAGATGATGTAGATGAAATAGGCCGCAACAAACTTTTTTTACTTCAAACGCGCACCTTACGAGATCGTCGGTTGTAGATTATATAGGCCGCAACAAGCGTTTTTTAACATCAAACGCGCACCTTGCGAGTTCAGAGGATGTAGATTAAATAGGCCGCAACAAAAATTTTTTACTTCAAACGCGCACCTTACGAGATCGTCGGTTGTAGATTATATAGGCCGCAACAAGCGTTTTTTACATCAAACGCGCACCTACGAGTTCAGCGGATGTTGAATAAATAGGCCGCAACAAACTTTTTTTTACTTCAAACGCGCACCTTATGAATTCAGCGGAGGTAGATTATAGGCCGTAAAAAACTTTTTTACTTCAAACGCGCACCTTACAAGTTCAGCGAATGGAGAATAAAAAGGCCGCAACAAACATTTTTTTACTTGAAACGCGCTCCTTACGAGTTCAGCGAATGTATATTAAATAGGCCGCAACAAACTTTTTTTACTTGTAATGCTAACCTTACGAGTTCAGCGGATGTAGACAAAATAGTCTGCAACAAACTTTTTTACTTTAAACGCGCACCTTACGAGATCAGCTGCTGTAGATTATATTGGTCGCAACAATTGTTTTTTTTACATCAAACGCGCACTTTAGGTGTTCAGCGGATGTAGATTTAATAGGCCGCAACAAACTTTTTTACTTCAAACGCGCACTTACGAGATCAGTGGATGTAGAATAAATATGCCGCAACAAACTTTTTTTACTTCCAACGCTCACTTTAAGAGTTCAGCGGGTGTAGATTAAATGCGCCGCAACAAATTTTTTTACTACTTCAAACGCTCACCTTACGAGTTCAGCGGATGTAGATTAAACAGGCCGCAACAAACGTTTTTTACTTCAAACGCGCACCGTACGAATTCTGCGGATATAGATAAAATAGGCAACAACAAACTTTATTTTACTTCAAACGCGCACTTACGAATTTAGCGGATGAAGATTACATATGCCGCAACAATGTTTTTTTACTTCCAACGTTCACCTTACGAGTTCAGCGGATGTAGATTAAAGGCCGTAAAATTTTTTTAACTTCAAACGCGCACCTACGAGTTCAGCGGATGAGGAATAAATAGGCCGAAACTAACATTTTTTTCACTTCAAACGCGCACCTTACGAGTTCAGCGGATGAATGTTAAATCGGCCGCAAAAAGTTTTTTTTACTTCCAACGCTCACCTTAAGAGTTCAGCGGATGTAGATTATAGGCCGTAACAAACTTTTCTTTACTCCAAACGCGCACCTTACGAGATTTGCGGATGTAAATAAATAGGCCGCATTAAACTCTTTTTACATAAAACGCGCACCTTAGAGTTCAGCGGATGTAGAATAAGTAGGCCGCAACAAACTTTTTTTTACTTCAAACGCGCACCTTACGAGTTCAGCGCTTGTATATTAAATAGGCCGCAAGAAACGCTTTTTCTACATCAAACGCGCACCTTACGAGTTCAGCGGTTGTAGATTAAATAGGCCGCAACAAGCTTTTTTACTTCAAATGCGCACCTTACGAATTCAGCGATTGAAGATTACATAGGCCGTAAAAATTTTTTTTTACTTCAAGAGCGAACCTAGGAGTTCAGCGGATGAGGAAAAAATGGGCCGCAACTAACATTTTTTTACTCCAAACGCGCACCTCATGATTTCAGCGGATTTAGATTATGGCCGCAACAAACTTATTTTTTACTTCAAACGCCAGCTTACGAGTTCAGCAGATGTAGAATAAATAGGCCGCAACAAACTTTTTTTACTCAAACGCGCACCTTATGAATTCAGCGGCTAAAGACTAAATAGGCAACAACAAACTTTTTTTACTTCAAACGCGCTCCTTACGAATTCAGTGGATGAAGATTAAAGGGGCCGCAACAATGTTTTTTTACTTCCAACGCTCACCTAACGAGTTCAGCGGATGTAGATTATAGGCCGTAACAAACTTTTTTTACTTCAAACGTGCACCTTATGAGATCAGCGAATGTAGAATAAATACGCCGCAACAAACATTTTTTTACTTCAAACGCGCACCTTACGATTTCAGCGGATGTAAAATTAATATGCCCCAAGTTGTTTTTTACTTCAAACGCGCACCTTACGAGATCAGCGGATGTAGAATAAATACGCCCCAACAATTTTTTTTACTTCCAACGCTCAACTTAAGAGTTCAGCGGATGTAGATTAAATACGCCGCAACAAACGTTTTTTTATATCAAACGCGCACCTTACGAGTTCAGCGGATGTAGATTAAATTCCGTATAAAGTTTTTTCACTCCAAACGCGCACCTACGAGTTATGCGGATGAAGAATAAATAGGCCGCAAATAACATTTTTTACTTTAAACGCGCACCTTACAAGTTCAGTAGATGTAGAATAAAAAGACCGCAACAAAGTTTTTTTTACTTCCAACGCTGACCTAACGAGTTCAGCGGATGTAGATTATAGGCTGTAACAAACTTTTTTACTTCAAACGCGCACCTTACGAGATCAGCTGTTGTAGATTATATAGGCCGCAACAAACGTTTTTTTACATCAAACGCGCAGTTTACGTGTTGAGCGGATGTAGATTAAATAGGCCGCAACAAACTTTTTTTTTACTTCCGATGCTCACCTTACGAGTTGAGCGGATGTAGATTAAATACACCGCAACAAACTTTTTTACTTCAAACCCGCACCTTACGAGTTCAGCGCATGTGGATTAAATAGGCCGCAACAAACGCTTTTCTACATCAAACGCGCACCTTACGAGTTCAGAGGATGTAGAATAAATAGGCCGCAACAAACTTTTTTTTACTTCAAACGAGCACCTTACGAGATCGTCGGTTGTAGATTATATAGGCCGCAACAAGCGTTTTTTTACATGAAACGCGCACCTTACGAGTTCAGATGATGTAGATGAAATAGGCCGCAACAAACTTTTTTTACTTCAAACGCGCACCTTACGAGATCGTCGGTTGTAGATTATATAGGCCGCAACAAGCGTTTTTTAACATCAAACGCGCACCTTGCGAGTTCAGATGATGTAGATTAAATTTGCCGCAACAAAAATTTTTTACTTCAAACGCGCACCTTACGACATCGTCGGTTGTAGATTATTTAGGCCGCAACAAGCGTTTTTTTACATCAAACGCGCACCTACGAGTTCAGCGGATGTTGAATAAATAGGCCGCAACAAACTTTTTTTTTACTTCAAACGCGCACCTTATGAATTCAGCGGAGGTAGATTATAGGCCGTAAAAAACTTTTTTACTTCAAACGCGCACCTTACAAGTTCAGCGAATGGAGAATAAATAGGCCGCAACAAACTTTTTTACTTCTAATGATAACCTTACGAGTTCAGCGGATGTAGACAAAATAGTCTGCAACAAACTTTTTACTTTAAACGCGCACCTTACGAGATCAGCTGCTGTAGATTATATTGGTCGCAACAATTGTTTTTTTTTACATCAAACGCGCACTTTAGGTGTTCAGCGGATGTAGATTTAATAGGCCGCAACAAACTTTTTTACTTCAAACGCGCACTTACGAGATCAGTGGATGTAGAATAAATATGCCGCAACAAACTTTTTTTACTTCCAACACTCACTTTAAGAGTTCAGCGGGTGTAGATTAAATGCGCCGCAACAAATTTTTTTACTACTTCAATCGCGCACCTTACGAGTTCAGCGGATGTAGATTAAACAGGCCGCAACAAACGTTTTTACTTCAAACGCGCACCGTACGAATTCTGCGGATATAGATAAAATAGGCAACAACAAATTTTATTTTACTTCAAACGCGCACTTACGAATTTAGCGGATGAAGATTACATAGGCCGCAACAATGTTTTTTTACTTCCAACGTTCACCTTACGAGTTCAGCGGATGTAGATGAAAGGCCGTAAAATTTTTTTAACTTCAAACGCGCACCTACGAGTTCAGCGGATGAGGAATAAACAGGCCGAAACTAACATTTTTTTCACTTCAAACGCGCACCTTACGAGTTCAGCGGATGAATGTTAAATCGGCCGCAAAAAGTTTTTTTTACTTCCAACGCTCACCTTAAGAGTTCAGCGGATGTAGATTATAGGCCGTAACAAACTTTTCTTTACTCCAAACGCGCACCTTACGAGATTTGCGGATGTAAATTAAATAGGCCGCATTAAACTCTTTTTACATAAAACGCGCACCTTAGAGTTCAGCGGATGTAGAATAAGTAGGCCGCAACAAACTTTTTTTTACTTCAAACGCGCACCTTACGAGTTCAGCGCTTGTATATTAAATAGGCCGCAACAAACGCTTTTTCTACATCAAACGCGCACCTTACGAGTTCAGCGGTTGTAGATTAAATAGGCCGCAACAAGCTTTTTTACTTCAAATGCGCACCTTACGAATTCAGCGAATGAAGATTACATAGGCCGTAAAAATTTTTTTTTAACTTCAAGAGCGAACCTAGGAGTTCAGCGGATGAGGAAAAAATGGGCCGCAACTAACATTTTTTTTACTCCAAAAGCGCACCTTATGATTTCAGCGGATGTAGATTATGGCCGCAACAAACTTATTTTTTACTTCAAACGCCAGCTTACGAGTTCAGCAGATGTAGAATAAATAGGCCGCAACAAACTTTTTTTACTTCTAACGCTCACCTTTCGAGTTCAGCGGATGTAAATTAAATACGACGCAACAAACTTTTTTTACTTCAAACGCGCACCTTACGAGTTCAGCGCATGTAGATTAAATAGGCCGCAACAAACGTTTTTTTACACCTAACGCGCACCTTACGAGTTCAGCGGATGTAGAATAAATAGGCCGCATCAAACATTTTTTTTACTTCAAACGCGCACCTTACGAGATCGTCGGTTGTAGATTATATAGGCCGCGACAAGCGTTTTTTACATCAAACGCCCACCTTGCGAGTTCAGCGGATGTGGATTAAATAGGATGCAACAAACATTTTTTACATCAAACGCGCACCTTACAGTTCAGCGGTAGTAAAATTAAAAAGGCCGCAAAAAACTTTTTTTCTACTTCAAACGCGCACATTACGAGTTCAGCAGATGTAGAATATAGAGGCGGCAACAAACGTTTTTTTTACTACAAACGCGCACCTTGCGAATTCAGCGGATATAGATTAAATAGGGAACAACAATTTTTTTACTTCAAACGCGCACCTTACAAATTCAGCGGATGAAGATGAAATAGGCCCCAACAATGTTTTTGCTTCCAACGCGCACCTTACGAGTTAAGCGGATGAAGAATAAATAGGCCGCAACAAACGTTTGTTTTAGATCAAACACGCTCCTCACGAGTTCAGCAGATTGAGATTAAATAGTCCGCAACAAATTTTTTTACTTCAAACACGCACCTTACCAATTCAGCGGATATAGATTAAATAGGCCGCAACAAACTTTTTTGCATCAAACGCGCACCTTACGAGTTCAGCGGATGTAGAATATAGAGGCGGCAACAAACGTTTTTTTTTTATTCAAACGCGCACCTTACAAATTCAGCGGATGAAGATTAAATAGGCCGCAACAATGTTTCTACTTCCAACAAGCACCTTACGAGATCAGCGGATGAAGAATAAATAGGCCGCAACAAATATTTTTTACTTCCAACCCGCACCTTACAAGATCAGCGGTTTTAGATTATATAGACCGCAACAAACGTTTTTCTTACATTAAACGCGCACCTTACGTGTTCAGCGGATGTTGATTAAATAGGTCGCAACAAACGTTTTTTCTACATCAAACGCGCACCTTACGAGTTCAGCGGATGTAGAATAAATAGGCCGCCACAATGTTTTTTTTACTTCCAACGCTCACCTAACGAGTTCAGCGGATGTAGATTGTAGGCCGTAAAAAACTTTTTTTTACTTCAAACGTGCACCTTATGAGATCAGCGAATGTAGAATAAAAAAGCCGCAACAAACTTTTTTTACTTCAAACGCGCACCTTACGAGTTCAGCGGACGTAAAATAAATATGCCGCAACTTTTTTTTACTTCAAACGCGCACCTAACGAGATCAGCGGATGTAGATTAAATACGCCCCAACAATTTTTTTTACTTTTAACGCTCACCTTAAGGGTTCAGCGGATGTAGATTAAATACGCCGCAACAAACGTTTTTTTACATCAAACGCGCACCTTACGAGTTAAGCGGATGTAGATTAAATTCCATAAAAAAAATTTTTCACTCCAAACGCGCACCTACGAGTTCTGCGGATGAAGAATAAATAGGCCGCAACAAATGTTTTTCTTACATCAAACGCGCACCTTACGTGTTCAGCGGATGTTGATTAAATAGGTCACAACTAACGTTTTTTACATCAAACGCGCACATTACGAGTTCAGCGGATGTAGATTAAATACGCCGCAACAAACTTTTTTATTCAAACGCGCAACTTACGAGTTCAGCGCATGTAGAATAAATAGGCTGCAACAAGCGTTTTTTCTACATCAAACGCGCACCTTACGAGTTCAGCGGATGTAGAATAAATAGGCCGCAACAAACTTTTTTTACTCAAACGCGCACCTTATGAATTCAGCGGCTAAAGACTAAATAGGCAACAACAAACTTTTTTTACATCAAACGCGCTCCTTACGAATTCAGCGGATGAAGATTAAAGGGGCCGCAACAATGTTTTTTTACTTCCAACGCTCACCTAACGAGTTCAGCGGATATAGATTATAGGCCGTAACAAACTTTTTTCACTTCAAACGTGCACCTTATGAGATCAGCGAAAGTAGAATAAATACGCCGCAACAATCCTTTTTTTACTTCAAACGCGCACCCTACGATTTCAGCGGATGTAAAATAAATATGCCTGAAGTTTTTTTTTACTCAAACGCGCACCTTACGAGATCAGCGGATGTAGAATAAATACGCCCCAACAATTTTTTTTACTTCCAACGCTCAACTTAAGAGTTCTGCGGATGTAGATTAAATACGCCGCAACAAACGTTTTTTTATATCAAACGCGCACCTTACGAGTTCAGCGGATGTAGATTAAATTTCGTATAAAATTTTTTTCACTCGAAACGCGCACCTACGAGTTATGCGGATGAAGAATAAATAGGCCGCAAATAACATTTTTTACTTCAAACGCGCACCTTACAATTTCAGTAGATGTAGATTAAATAGACCGCAACAATGTTTTTTTTACTTCCAACGCTCACCTAACGAGTTCAGCGGATGTAGATTATAGGCCGTAACAAACTTTTTTTTACTTCAAACGCGCACCTTACGAGATCAGCTGTTGTAGATTAAAAGGCCGCAACAAACGTTTTTTACATCAAACGCGCACCTTACGAGTTCAGAGGATGTAGAATAAATAGGCCGCAACAAACTTTTTTTTTACTTCAAACGAGCACCTTACGAGATCGTCGGTTGTAGATTAAATAGGCCGCAACAAGCGTTTTTTTACATGAAACACGCACCTTACGAGTTCAGAGGGTGTAGATGAAATAGGCCGCAACAAACTTTTTTTACTTCAAACGCGCACCTTACGAGATCGTCGGTTGTAGATTATATAGGCCGCAACAAGCGTTTTTTAACATCAAACGCGCACCTTGCGAGTTCAGAGGATGTAGAATAAATAGGCCGCAACAAACTTTTTTTACTTCAAACGCGCACCTTACGAGATCGTCGGTTGTAGATTATATAGGCCGCAACAAGCGTTTTTTTTACACCATACGCGCAAATTACGAGTTCAGCGGATGTTGAATAAATAGGCCGCAACAAACTTTTTTTTACTTCAAACGCGCACCTTATGAATTCAGCGGAGGTAGATTATAGGCCGCAACAAACATTTTTTTACTTCAAACTCGCACCTTACGAGTTCAGCGGATGTATATTAAATAGGCAGCAACAAACGTTTTTTTAACATCAAACGCGCACTTTAGGTGTTCAGCGGATGTAGATTTAATAGGCCGCAACAAACTTTTTTACTTCAAACGCGCACTAACGAGATCAGTGGATGTAGAATAAATAAGCCCCAACAAACTTTTTTACTTTCAACGCTCACTTTAAGAGTTCAGCGGATGTAGAATAAATGCGCCGCAACAAATTTTTTTACTACTTGAAACGCGCACCTTACGAGTTCAGCGGATGTGGATTAAACAGGCCGGAACAAACTTTTTTACTTCAAACGCGCACCTTACGAGTTCAGTGGAGGTAGATTACACAGGCCGCAACAAACGTTTTTTACTTCAAACGCGCACCTTACGCATTCTGCGGATATAGATAAAATAGGCAACAACAAACTTTATTTTTCTTCAAACGCGCACTTACGAATTTAGCGGATGAAGATTACACAGGCCGCAACAATGTTTTTTTTTTACTTCCAACGCTCACCTTACGAGTTCAGCGGATGTAGATTAAAGGCTGTAAAATTTTTTTTAACTTCGAACGCGCACCTACGAGTTCAGCGGATGAAGAATAAATAGGCCGAAACTAACATTTTTTTCACTTCAAACGCGTACCTTAAGAGTTCAGCGGATGAATGTTAAATCGGCCGCAAAAAGTTTTTTTTTACTTCCAACGCTCACCTTACGAGTTCAGCGGATGCAGATTATAGGCCGTAACAAACTTTTCTTTACTCCAAACGCGCACCTTACGAGATTTGCGGATGTAAATTAAATAAGCCGCAATAAACTTTTTTTTACATAAAACGCGCACCTTAGAGTTCAGCGGATGTAGAATTGGTAGGCCGCAACAATCGTTTTTTCTACTTCAAACGCGCACCTTACGAGTTCAGCGCTTGTATATTAAATAGGCCGCAACAAACGTTTTTTCTACATCAAACGCGCACCTTACGAGTTCAGCGGATGTAGATTAAATAGGCCGCAAAAAGCTTTTTTACTTCAAATGCGCACCTTACGAATTCAGCGGATATAAATAAATAGGCAACAACAAACTTTTTTTTACTTCAAACGCGCACCTTACGAATTCAGCAGATGAAGATTATATAGGCCGTAAAAATTTTTTTTAACTTCAAGCGCGCACCTACGAGTTCAGCGGATGAAGAATAAATAGGCCGCAACTAACATTTTTTTAACTCCAAAGGCGCACCTTATGATTTCAGCGGATGTAGATTATTGCCGCAACAAACTTCTTTTTTACTTCAAACGCCAGCTTACGAGTTCAGCAGATGTAGAATAAATAGGCCGCAACAAACTTTTTTTTACTTCTAACGCTCACCTTACGAGTTCAGCGGATGTAGATTAAATACGCCGCAACAAGCGTTTTTTTACATCAAACGCGCACCTTACGAGGTCAGCTGTTGTAGATTATATAGGCCGCAACAATCTTTTTTTTACATCAAACGCTCACTTTAAGAGTTCAGCGGATGTAGATTAAATAAGCCGCAACAAATTTTTTTACTACTTCAAACGCGCACCTTACGAGTTAAGCGGATGTAGATTAAATAGGCCGGAACAAACTTTTTTACTTCAAACGCGCAACTTAAGAGTTCAGTGGAGGTAGATTAAACCGGCCGCAACAAACGTTTTTACTTTAAACGCGCACCTTACGAATTCTGCGGATATAGATAAAATAGGCAACAACAAACTTTATTTTACTTCAAACGCGCACTTACGAATTTAGCGGACGAAAATTACATAGGCCGCAACAATGTTTTTTTACTTCCAACGCTCACCTTACGAGTTCAGCGGATGTAGATTAAAGGCCGTAAAAGTTTTTTCAACTTCAAACGCGCAACTACGAGCTCAGCGGATGAAGAATAAATAGGCCGCAACTAACATTTTTTTCACTTTAAACGCGCACCTTACGAGTTCAGCGGATGAATGTTAAATCGGCCGCAAATAGTTTTTTTACTTCCAACGCTCACCTTACGAGTTGAGCGGATGTAAATTATAGACCGTAACAAAATTTTCTTTACTCCAAACGCGCACCTTACGAGATTTGCGGATATAAATTAAATAGGCCACAATAAACTTTTTTTACATAAAACGCGCACCTTAGAGTTCAGCGGATGTAGAATAAGTAGGCCGCAACAAGCTTTTTCACTTCAAATGCGCACCTTACGAATTCAGCGGATATAAATTAAATAGGCAACAACAAACTTTTTTTTACTTCAAAGGCGCACCTTACGAGATCGTCGGTTGTAGATTATATAGGCCGCAACAAACGTTTTTTTTACATCAAACGCGCACTTTACGTGTTGAGCGGATGTAGAATAAATAGGCCGCAACAAACTTTTTTTTACTTCCGATGCTCACCTTACGAGTTGAGCGGATGTAGATTAAATACACCGCAACAAACTTTTTTTACTTCAAACGCGCACCTTATGAGTTCAGCGCATGTGGAATAAATAGGCCGCAACAAACGTTTTTTTACATCAAACGCGCACCTTACGAGTTCAAAGGATGTAGAATAAATAGGCCGCAACACACTTTTTTTTACTTCAAACGAGCAGCTTACGAGATCGTCGGTTGTAGATTATATAGGCCGCCACAAGCGTTTTTTTACATGAAACGCACACCTTACGAGTTCAGAGGATGTAGATGAAATAGGCCGCAACAAACGTATTTTACTTTAAACGCGCAACTTACGAGATCGTCGGTTGTAGAGTATATAGGCCGCAACAAGCGTTTTTTTAACATCAAACGCGCACCTTACGAGTTCAGAGGATGCAGATTAATAAGGCCGCAACAAACTTTTTTTTTACTTCAAACGCGCACCTTACGAGATCGTCGGTTGTAGATTATATAGGCCGCAACAAACGTTTTTTTTACATCAAACGCGCACCTTACGAGTTCAGCGGATGTTGAATAAATGGGCCGCAACAATTTTTTTTTACTTCAAACGCGCACCTTATGAATTCAGCGGAAGTAGATTATAGGCCGTAAAAAACTTTTTTTACTTCAAATGCGCACCTTACAAGTTCAGCGGATGGAGAATAAAAAGGCCGCAACAAACATATTTTTACTTCAAACGCGCACCTTACGAGTTCAGAGAATGTATATTAAATAGGCCGCAACAAACTTTTTTTACTTCCAATGCTAACCTTACGAGTTCAGCGGATGTACACAAAATAGTCTGCAACAAACTTTTTTTACTTTAAACGGGCACCTTACGAGATCAGCTGTTGTAGATTATATAGGCCGCAACAAACGTTTTTTTTACATCAAACGCGCACTTTAGGTGTTCTGCGGATGTAGATTTAATAGGCCGTAACAAACTTTTCTTTACTCCAAATGCGCACCTTACGAGATTTGCGGATGTAAATTATATAGGCCGCAATAAACTTTTTTTTTACTTCAAACGCGCACCTTACGAATACAGCGGATATAGATTAAGTAGGCAACAACAAACTTTTTTACTTAAAACGCGAACCTTACGAATTCAGCGGATGAAGAATAAATAGGCCGCAACAATGTTCTTCTACTTCCAACGCTCACCTAACGAGTTCAGCGGATGTAGATTATAGGCCGTAACAAACTTTTTTACTTCAAACGCGCACCTTACGAATTCAGCTTATAGAGAATAAACAGGCCGCCACAAGCAATTTTTTACTTCAAACGCGCACCTTACGAGTTCAGTGGATGTAGATTAAATAGGCTGCAACAAACTTTTTTTACCTCAAACGCGCACCTTACGAGATAAGCGGTTGTAGATTATATAGGCCGCAACAAACGTTTTTTTACATCAAACGCGCAGTTTATGTGTTCAACGGATGTAGATTGAATAGGCCGCAACAAACTTTTTTTACTTCAAACGCGCACCTTACGAGTTCAGCGCAGGTGGAATAAATAGGCCGTAACAAACGTTTTTTCTACATCAAACGTGCCCCTACGAGTTCAGCGGATGCAGATTAAAAAGGCTGCAACAAACGTTTTTTACTTCAAATGCGCACCTTACGATATCAGCGGATATAGATTGAATAGGCAACAACAAACTTTTTTACTTCAAACGCGCACCTTATGAGATCAGCTGTTGTAGATTATATAGGCCGCAACAAACTTTTTTTTTTACTACAAACGCCAGCTTACGAGTTCAGCATATGTAGAATAAAAAGGCCGCAACAAACTTTGTTTACTTCAAACGCGCACCTTACGAGATCAGCGAATGAAAATTAAAAAGGCCGCAACAATTTTTTTTACTTACAACGCTCACCTTCCGAGTCAGGGAATGAAGAATAAATAGGCCACAACAACTTTTTTACTTTCAACGCGCACCTTACGAGTTCATTGAATGAAGAATAAATAGGCCGCAACCAACTTTTTTTTTACTTCAAACGCGCACCTTACGAGATTTGCGGATGTAAATTATATAGGCAGCAATAAACTTTTTTTTACTTCAAACGCGCACCTTACGAATACAGCGGATATAGATTAAGTAGGCAACAACAAACTTTTTTACTTAAAACGCGAACCTTACGAATTCAGCGGATGAAGATTAAATAGGCCGCAACAATGTTCTTTTACTTCCAACGCTCACCTAACGAGTTCAACGGATGTAGAATATAGGCCGTAACAAACTTTTTTACTTCAAACGCGCACCTTACGAATTCAGCGGATAGAGAATAAACAGGCCGCCACAAGCAATTTTTTACTTCAAACGCGCACCTTACGAGTTCAGTGGATGTAGATTAAATAGGCTGAAACAAACTTTTTTTACCTCGAATGCGCTCCTTACGAGATAAGCGGTTGTAGATTATATAGGAAGCAACAAAGAATTTTTTACTTCAAACGCGCACCTTACGAGTTCTGTGGATGTAGAATAAATAGGCTGCAACAAACTTTTTTTACCTCAAACGCGCAGTTTACGTGTTCAGCGGATGTAGATTGAATAGGCCGCAACAAACGTTTTTTACTTCAAACGCGCACCTTACGAGTTCAGCGCAGGTGGAATAAATAGGCCGAAACAAACGTTTTTTCTACATCAAACGTGCCCCTACGAGTTCAGCGGATGCAGATTAAAAAGGCTGCAACAAACGTTTTTTACTTCAAATGCGCACCTTACGATATCAGCGGATATAGATTGAATAGGCAACAACAAACTTTTTTTACTTCAAACGCGCACCTTATGAGATCAGCTGTTGTAGATTATATAGGCCGCCACAACCTTTTTTTTTTACTTCAAACGCGCACCTTACGAGATCAGCGCATTGTAGATTAAATAGGCCGCACCAAACTTTTTTTTATATCAAACACGCACCATAGAGTTCAGCGGATGTAGAACAAATAGGCCGCACCAAACTTTTTTTTATATCAAACACGCACCATAGAGTTCAGCGGATGTAGAACAAATAGGCCACACCAAACTTTTTTTTTCATCAAACGCGCACCTTAGAGTTCAGCGGATGAAAAATAAATAGGCCGCAAAAAACTTTTTTCTACTTCAAACGCGCACCTTACGAGTTCATCGCATGTATTTTAAATAGGCCACAACAATGTTTTTACATCAAATGCGCACCTTACGATTTCAGCGGATTAAGAATAAATAAACCGAACAAATATTTTTTTTCTTCAAACACGCACCTTACAAGGTCAGCGGTTTTAGATTATATAGACCGCAACAAACGTTTTTCTTACATCAAACGCGCACCTTACGAGTTTAGAGGATGTAGATTAAATAGGCCGCAACAAACTTTTTTTTACTTCAAACGCGCACCTTACGAGATCGTCGGTTGTAGATTATATAGGCCGCAACAAACGTTTTTTTTACATCAAACGCGCACCTTACGAGTTCAGCGGATGTTGAATAAATGGGCCGCAACAAACTTTTTTTTACTTCAAACGCGCACCTTATGAATTCAGCGGAAGTAGATTATAGGCCGTAAAAAACTTTTTTTACTTCAAATGCGCACCTTACAAGTTCAGCGGATGGAGAATAAAAAGGCCGCAACAAACATATTTTTACTTCAAACGCGCACCTTACGAGTTCAGAGAATGTATATTAAATAGGCAGCAACAAACTTTTTTTACTTCCAATGCTAACCTTACGAGTTCAACGGATGTACACAAAATAGTCTGCAACAAACTTTTTTTACTTTAAACGCGCACCTTACGAGATCAGCTGTTGTAGATTAAATACGCCGCAACAAACTTTTTTATTCAAACGCGCAACTTACGAGTTCAGCGCATGTAGAATAAATGCGCCGCAACAAACTTTTTTTTTACTTCAACGCTCACCTCATGAGTTCAGCGGATGTAGATTATAGGCCGTAACAAACTTTTCTTTACTCCAAACGCGCACCTTACGAGATTTGCGGATGTAAATTAAATAGGCCGCAATAAACTTTTTTTTACATAAAACGCGCACCTTAGAGTTCAGCGGATGCAGAATAAGTAGGCCACAACAAACTTTTTTTCTACAACAAACGCGCACCTTACGAGTTCAGCGGATGTAGATTAAATAGGCCGCAACAAGCTTTTTTACTTCAAATGCGCACCTTACGAATTCAGCGGATATAAATCAATGGGCAACAACAAACTTTTTTTACTTCAAACGCGCACCTTACGAATTCAGCAAATGAAGATTACATGGGCCGTAAAAATTTTTTTTAACTTCAAGCGCGCCTACGAGTTCAGCGGATGAAGATTAAATACGCCGCAACTAACATTTTTTTACTCCAAATGCGCACCTTATGATTTCAGCGGATGTAGATTATAGGCCGCAACAAACTTATTTTTTACTTCAAACGCCAGCTTACGAGTTCAGCAGATGTAGAATAAAAAGGCCGCAACAAACGTTGTTTACTTCAAACGCGCACCTTAGGAGATCAGCGAATGAAGATTAAAAAGGCCGCAACAATTTTTTTTACTTCCAACGCTCACCTTCCGACTCAGGGAATGAAGAATAAATAGGCCACAACAACTTTTTTACTTTCAACGCGCACCTTACGAGTTCATTGAATGAAGAATAAATAGGCCGCAACCAACTTTTTTTTTACTTCAAACGCGCACCTTACGAGTTCAGAGGATGTAGAATAAATAGGCCGCAACAAACTTTTTTTTTACTTCAAACGGTCACCTTCCGAGATGGTCGGTTGTAGATTATATAGGCCGCAAAAAGCGTTTTTTAACATCAAACGCGCACCTTACGAGTTCAGAGGATGTAGATTAAATAGGCCGCAACAAACTTTTTTTTTACTTCAAACGCGCACCTTACGAGATCGTCGGTTGTAGATTATATAGGCCGCAACAAGCGTTTTTTTTACATCAAACGCGCACCTTACGAGTTCAGCGGATGTTGAATAAATAGGCCGCAACAAACTTTTTTTTACTTCACACGCGCACCTTATGAATTCAGCGGATGTAGATTATAGGAAGTAAAAAACTTTTTTTACTTCAAACGCGCACCTTACAAGTTCAGCGAATGGAGAATAAAAAGGCCGCAGCAAACATATTTTTATTTCAAACGCGCACCTTACGAGTTCAGCGGATGTATATTAAATAGGCCGCCACAAACTTTTTTACTTCCAATGCTAACCTTACGAGTTCAGCGGATGTAGACAAAATAGTCGGCAACACAATTTTTTACTTTAAACGCGCACCTTACGAGATCAGCTGTTGTAGATTATATAGGCCGCAACAAACTTTTTTTTACATCAAACGCGCACTTTAGGTTTTCAGCGGATGTAGAATAAATAGGCCGCAACAAACTTTTTTACTTCAAACGCGCACTTACGAGATCAGTAGATGTAGAATAAATAGGCCGCGACAAACTTTTTTACTTCCAACGCTCACTTTAAGAGTTCAGCGGATGTAGATTAAATACGCCGCAACAAATTTTTTTACTACTTCAAACGCGCACCTTAAGAGTTCAGCGGATGTAAATTAAATAGGCCGAAACAAACTTTTTAACTTCAAACGCGCACCTTACGAGTTCAGCAGAGGTAGATTAAACAGGCCGCAACAAACGTTTTTTACTTCAAACGCGCACCTTACGAATTCTGCGGATATATATAAAATAGGCAACAACAAACTTTATTTTACTTCAAACGCGCACTTATGAATTTAGCGGATGAAGAATACTTAGGCCGCAACAATGTTTTTTTACTTCCAACGCTCACCTTACGAGTTCAGCGGATGTAGATTAAAGACCGTAAAATTTTTTTTAACTTCAAACGCGCACCCACGAGTTCAGCGGATGAAGAATAAATAGGCCGCAACTAACATTTTTTTCACTTCAAACACGCACCTTACGAGTTCAGCGGATGAATGTTTAATCGGCCGCAAAATTTTTTTTACTTCCAACGCTCACCTTACGAGTTCAGCGGATGTAGATTATAGGCGGTACAAACTTTTCTTTACACCAAACGCGCACCTTACGAGATTTGCGGATGTAAATTAAACAGGCCGCAATAAACTTTTTTTTACATAAAATGCGCACCTTAGAGTTCAGCGGATGTAGCATAATTAGGCCACAACAAACTTTTTTCTACTTCAAACGCGCACCTTACGAGTTCAGCGCTTGTATATTAAATAGGCCGCAACAAACGTTTTTTCTACATCATACGCGCACCTTACGAGTTCAGCGGATGTAGAATAAATAGGCCGCAACTAAAATTTTTTTTACTCCAAACGCGTACCTTATGATTTCAGCGGATGTAGATTATAGGCCGCAACAAATTTATTTTTTACTTCAAAAGCCAGCTTAAGAGTATAGCAGATGTAGAATAAATAGGGCGCAACAAACTTTTTTACTTCTAACACTCACCTTACGAGTTCAGCGGATGTAGAAAAAATACGCCGCAACAACCTTTTTTTACTTCCAACGCGCAACTAACCATATCTTCATATGTAGAATAAATATGCCGCCACAAACTTTGTTTACTTCAAACGCGCACCTTACGAGATCAGCGGATGAAGATTAAAAAGGCCGCAACAATTTTTTTACTTCCAACGCTCACCTTCCGAGTTCAGGGAATGAAGAATAAATAGGCCGCAACAACTTTTTTACTTTCAACGCGCACCTTACGAGTTCATTGAATGAAGAATAAATAGGCCGCAACCAACTTTTTTTTTTACTTCAAACGCGCAGTTTACGTGTTCAGCGGATGTAGATTGAATAGGCCGCAACAAACATTTTTTACTTCAAACGCGCACCTTACGAGTTCAGCGCAGGTGGAATAAATAGGCCGACACAAACGTTTTTTCTACATCAAACGTGCCCCTTACGAGTTCAGCGGATGCAGATTAAAAAGGCTGCAACAAACGTTTTTTACTTCAAATGCGCACATTACGATATCAGCGGATATAGATTGATAGGCAACAACAAACTTTTTTTACTTCAAACGCGCACCTTTCGAATTCAGACGATGAAGATTACATAGGCCGCAAAAATGTTTTTTTTATTTCCAACGCTCACCTTACGAGCTCAGCGGATGCAGATTAAAGGCCGTAAAAATTTTATTAACTTCAAACGCGCACCTACGAGTTCAGCGGATGAAGAATAAATAGGCCGCAACTAACATTTTTTTACTTCAAACGCGTACGTTACGATTTCAGCGGATGTAGATTATAGGCCGCAACAAACTTATTTTTTTACTTTCAACGCTCACCTTACGAGTTCAGCGGATGTAGAATAAATGCGCCGCAACAAACGTTTTTTTTACTTCAACGCTCACCTTACGAGTTCAGCGGATGTAGATTAAATAGGCCGCAACACACTTTTTTACTTCAAACGCGCAACATACAAGGTAATCATATGTAGAATAAATACGCCCCCACAAACTTTTTTTTAATTCAAACGCGCACCTTACGAGATCAGCGGATGAAGATTAAATAGGCCGTAACAAACGTTTTTTTTACTTCAAACGCGCACCTTACGAGATCGTCGGTTGTAGATTTTATAGGCCGCATCAAGCGATTTTTTACATCAAACGCGCACGTTACGAGTTCAGCGCATGTAGAATAAATAGGCCGCAACAAACGTTTTTTTACACCTAACGCGCACCTTACGAGTTAGCGGATGTAGAATAAATAGGCCGCAACAACCATTTTTTTACTTCAAACGCGCACCTTACGAGATCGTCGGTTGTAGATTATATAGGCCGCAACAAGCGTTTTTTACATCAAACGCGCACCTTACGAGTTCAGCGGATGTGGATTAAATAGGATGCAACAAACATTTTTTTACTTCAAACACGCACCTTACGTGTTCAGCGGATGTAGATTAAATAGGATGCAACAAACATTCTTTTTACTTCAAACGCGCACCTTACGAGGCCAGCGCATGTAGATTAAATAGGCCGCAACAAACGTTTTTTTTACACCAAACGCCCACTTTACGAGTTCAGCGGATGTATATAAAATAGGCTGCAACAAACTTTTTTTTTACTTTAAACGCGCACCTTATGAGATCAGCTGTTGTAGATTATATAGGCCGTAACAAACTTTTTTTTTACTTCAAACGCGCACCTTACGAGTTCAGCGCATTGTAGATTAAATAGGCCGCACCAAACTTTTTTTTATATCAAACACGCACCATAGAGTTCAGCGGATGTAGAACAAATAGGCCACACCAAACTTTTCTTACATCAAACGCGCACCTTAGAGTTCAGCGGATGTAAAATAAATAGGCCGCAAAAACACTTTTTTTCTACTTCAAACGCGCACCTTACGAGTTCAGCGCATGTATATTAAATAGGCCACAACAATGTTCTTACTTCCAACGCGCACCTTACGAGTTCAGCGGATGAAGAATAAATAGGCCGCAACAAACGTTTTTTTTTACATCAAACGCGCACCTTACGAGTTCAGCGGATGTAGAATATATAGGCGGCAACAAACGTTTTTTTACTTACAACGCGCACCTTGCAAATTCAGCGGATGAAGAATAAATAGGCCGCAAAAATATTTTGTACTTCCAACAAGCACCTTACGAGATCAGCGGATTAAGAATAAATAGGCCGCAACAAATATTTTTTTACTTCAAATACGCACCTTACAAGATCAGCGGTTTTAGATTATATAGACCGCAACAAACGTTTTTCTTACATCAAACGCGCACCTTACGTGTTCAGTGGATGTTGATTAAATAGGTCGCAACAAACGTTTTTTACATTCAAACGAGCACATTACGAGTTCAGCGGATGTAGATTAAATACGCCGCAACAAACTTTTTTGTTCAAACGCGCAACTTACGACTTCAGCGCATGTAGAATAAATGCGCAGCAACAAACTTTTTTTTTACTTCAACGCTCACCTTACGAGTTCAGCGAATGTAGATTAAAGGCCGTAAATTTTTTTTAACTTCAAACGCGCACCTACGAGTTCAGGGGATGAAGAATAAATAGGCCGAAAGTAACATTTTTTCACTTCAAACGCGCACCTTACGAGTTCAGCGGATGAATGTTAAATCGGCCGCAAAAAGTTTTTTTTACTTCCAACGCACACCTCATGAGTTCAGCGGATGTAGATTATAGGCCGTAACAAACTTTTCTTTACTACAAACGTGCACCTTACGAGATTTGCGGATGTAAATAAATAGGCCGCAAAAAACCTTTTTTTTACATAAAACGCGCACCTTAGAGTTCAGCGGATGCAGAATAAATAGGCCACAACAAACTTTTTTTCTACTTCAAAAGCGCACCTTACGAGTTCAGCGCTTGTATATTAAATAGGCCGCAACAAATATTTTTTCTACAACAAACGCGCACCTTACGAGTTCAGCGGATGTAGATTAAATAGGCCGCAACAAGCTTTTTACTTCAAATGCGCACCTTACGAATTCAGCGGATATAAATAAATAGGCAACAACAAACTTTTTTTTACTTCAAACGCGCACCTTACGAATTAAAGCGAATGAAGATTACATAGGCCGTAAAAATTTTTTTTAACTTCATGCGCGCACCTACCTTGTTCAGCGGATGAAGATTAAATACGCCGCAACTAACATTTTTTTACTCCAAATGCGCACCTTATGATTTCAGCGGATGTAGATTATAGGCCGCAACAAACCTATTTTTTACTTCAAACGCCAGCTTACGAGTTCAGCAGATGTAGAATAAAAAGGCCGCAACAAACTTTGTTTACTTCAAACGCGCACCTTACGAGATCAGCGAATGAAGATTAAAAAGGCCGCAACAATTTTTTTTACTTCCAACGCTCACCTTCCGAGTCAGAGAATGAAGAATAAATAGGCCACAACAACTTTTTTACTTTCAACGCGCACCTTACGAGTTCATTGAATGAAGAATAAATAGGCCGCAACCAACTTTTTTTTTACTTCAAACGCGCACCTTACGAGTTCTCTGATTGAAGAATAAATAGGCCGCAACGAACTTTTTTTACTTCAAACGCGCACCTAACGAGTTAAGAGGATGTAGAATAAATAGGCCGCAACAAACTTTTTTTTTACTTCAAACGGTCACCTTCCGAGATGGTCGGTTGTAGATTATATAGGCCGCAACAAGCGTTTTTTTAAATGAAACGCGCACCTTACGAGTTCAGAGGATGTAGATGAAATAGGCCGCAACAAACTTATTTTACTTCTAAACGCGCACCTTACGAGATCGTCGGTTGTAGATTATATAGGCCGCAACAAGCGTTTTTTTAACATCAAACGCGCACCTTACGAGTTCAGAGGATGTAGATTAAATAGGCCGCAACAAACTTTTTTTTACTTCAAACGCGCACCTTACGAGATCGTCGGTTGTAGATTACGTAGGCCGCAACAAACGTTTTTTTTTACATCAAACACGCACCTTACGAGTTCAGCGGATGTTGAATAAATGGGCCGCAACAAACTTTTTTTTACTTCAAACGCGCACCTTATGAATTCAGCGGAAGTAGATTATAGGCCGTAAAAAACTTTTTTTACTTCAAATGCGCACCTTACAAGTTCAGCGGATGGAGAATAAAAATGCCGCAACAAACATTATTTTACTTCAAACGCGCACCTTACGAGTTCAGAGAATGTATATTAAATAGGCAGCAACAAACTTTTTTTACTTCCAATGCTAACCATACGAGTTCAGCGGATGTACACAAAATAGTCTGTAACAAACTTTTTTTACTTCAAACGCGCACTTACGAGATCAGTGGATGTAGAATAAATAGGCCGCAACAAACTTTTTTACTTCCAACGCTCGCTTTAAGAGTTCAGCAGAAGTAGAATAAATACGCCGCAACAAATTTTTTTACTACTTCAAACGGGCAATTTACGAGTTCAGCGGATGTAGATTATAGGCCGTAACAAGCTTTTCTTTACTCCAAACGCGCACCTTACAAGATTTGCGGATGTAAATTAAATAAGCCGCAATAAACTTTTTTTTACATAAAACGCGCACCTTAGAGTTCAGCGGATGTAGAATTGGTAGGCCGCAACAAACGTTTTTTCTACTTCAAACGCGCACCTTACGAGTTCAGCGCTTGTATATTAAATAGGCCGCAACAAACGTTTTTTCTACATCAAACGCGCACCTTACGAGTTCAGCGGATGTAGATTAAATAGGCCGCAAAAAGCTTTTTTACTTCAAATGCGCACCTTACGAATTCAGCGGATATAAATTAAATAGGCAACAACAAACTTTTTTTACTTCAAACGCGCACCTTACGAATTCAGCGGATGAAGATTATATAGGCCGTAAAAATTTTTTTTAACTTCAAGCGCGCACCTACGAGTTCAGGGGATGAAGAATAAATAGGCGCAACTAACATTTTTTTAACTTCAAACACGCACCTTATGATTTCAGCGGATGTAGATTATTGCCGCAACAAACTTTTTTTACTTCAAACGCGCACCTTACGAGTTCAGCGCTTGTATAATAAATAGGCCGCAACAAACGCTTTTTCTACATCAAACGCGCACCTTACGAGTTCAGCGGATGTAGATTAAATAGGCCGCAACAAGCTTTTTACTTCAAATGCGCACCTTACGAATTCAGCGAATGAAGATTACATAGGCCGTAAAAATTTTTTTTTAACTTCAAGCGCGAACCTCGGAGTTCAGCGGATGAGGAATAAATAGGCCGCAATTAACATTTTTTTACTCCAAACGCGCACCTCATGATTTCAGCGGATTTAGATTATGGCCGCAACAAACTTATTTTTTACTTCAAACGCCAGCTTACGAGTTCAGCAGATGTAGAATAAATAGGCCGCAACAAACTTTTTTTACTCAAACGCGCACCTTATGAATTCAGCGGCTAAAGACTAAATAGGCAACAACAAACTTTTTTTACTTCAAACGCGCTCCTTACGAAGTCAGTGGATGAAGATTAAAGGGGCCGCAACAATGTTTTTTTACTTCCAACGCTCACCTAACGAGTTCAGCGGATGTAGATTATAGGCCGTAACAAAATTTTTTTACTTCAAACGTGCACCTTATGAGATCAGCGAATGTAGAATAAATACGCCGCAACAAACATTTTTTTACTTCAAACGCGCACCTTACGATTTCAGCGGATGTAAAATTAATATGCCCCAAGTTGTTTTTTTACTTCAAACGCGCACCTTACGAGATCAGCGGATGTAGAATAAATACGCCCCAACAATTTTTTTTACTTCCAACGCTCAACTTAAGAGTTCAGCGGATGTAGATTAAATACGCCGCAACAAACGTTTTTTTATATCAAACGCGCACCTTACGAGTTCAGCGGATGTAGATTAAATTCCGTATAAAGTTTTTTTCACTCCAAACGCGCACCTACGAGTTATGCGGATGAAGAATAAATAGGCCGCAAATAACATTTTTTACTTTAAACGCGCACCTTACAAGTTCAGTAGATGTAGAATAAAAAGACCGCAACAAAGTTTTTTTTACTTCCAACGCTCACCTAACGAGTTCAGCGGATGTAGATTATAGGCCGTAACAAACTTTTTTTTACTTCAAACGCGCACCTTACGAGATCAGCTGTTGTAGTTTATATAGGCCGCAACAAACGTTTTTTTACATCAAACGCGCAGTTTACGTGTTGAGCGGATGTAGATTAAATAGGCCGCAACAAACTTTTTTTTACTTCCGATGCTCACCTTACGAGTTGAGCGGATGTAGATTAAATACACCGCAACAAACTTTTTTACTTCAAACCCGCGCCTTACGAGTTCAGCGCATGTGGATTAAATAGGCCGCAACAAACGCTTTTTTACATCAAACGCGCACCTTACGAGTTCAGAGGATGTAGAATAAATAGGCCGCAACAAACTTTTTTTTACTTCAAACGAGCACCTTACGAGATCGTCGGTTGTAGATTATATAGGCCGCAACAAGCGTTTTTTTACATGAAACGCGCACCTTACGAGTTCAGATGATGTAGATGAAATAGGCCGCAACAAACTTTTTTTACTTCAAACGCGCACCTTACGAGATCGTCGGTTGTAGATTATATAGGCCGCAACAAGCGTTTTTTAACATCAAACGCGCACCTTGCGAGTTCAGATGATGTAGATTAAATTTGCCGCAACAAAAATTTTTTACTTCAAACGCGCACCTTACGACATCGTCGGTTGTAGATTATATAGGCCGCAACAAGCGTTTTTTTTTACATCAAACGCGCACCTACGAGTTCAGCGGATGTTGAATAAATAGGCCGCAACAAACTTTTTTTTTACTTCAAACGCGCACCTTATGAATTCAGCGGAGGTAGATTATAGGCCGTAAAAAACTTTTTTACTTCAAACGCGCACCTTACAAGTTCAGCGAATGGAGAATAAATAGGCCGCAACAAACTTTTTTACTTCTAATGATAACCTTACGAGTTCAGCGGATGTAGACAAAATAGTCTGCAACAAACTTTTTTACTTTAAACGCGCACCTTACGAGATCAGCTGCTGTAGATTATATTGGTCGCAACAATTGTTTTTTTTTACATCAAACGCGCACTTTAGGTGTTCAGCGGATGTAGATTTAATAGGCCGCAACAAACTTTTTTACTTCAAACGCGCACTTACGAGATCAGTGGATGTAGAATAAATATGCCGCAACAAACTTTTTTTACTTCCAACACTCACTTTAAGAGTTCAGCGGGTGTAGATTAAATGCGCCGCAACAAATTTTTTTACTACTTCAATCGCGCACCTTACGAGTTCAGCGGATGTAGATTAAACAGGCCGCAACAAACGTTTTTACTTCAAACGCGCACCGTACGAATTCTGCGGATATAGATAAAATAGGCAACAACAAATTTTATTTTACTTCAAACGCGCACTTACGAATTTAGCGGATGAAGATTACATAGGCCGCAACAATGTTTTTTTACTTCCAACGTTCACCTTACGAGTTCAGCGGATGTAGATGAAAGGCCGTAAAATTTTTTTAACTTCAAACGCGCACCTACGAGTTCAGCGGTTGAGGAATAAATAGGCCGAAACTAACATTTTTTTCACTTCAAACGCGCACCTTACGAGTTCAGCGGATGAATGTTAAATCGGCCGCAAAAAGTTTTTTTTTACTTCCAACGCTCACCTTAAGAGTTCAGCGGATGTAGATTATAGGCCGTAACAAACTTTTCTTTACTCCAAACGCGCACCTTACGAGATTTGCGGATGTAAATTAAATAGGCCGCATTAAACTCTTTTTACATAAAACGCGCACCTTAGAGTTCAGCGGATGTAGAATAAGTAGGCCGCAACAAACTTTTTTTTACTTCAAACGCGCACCTTACGAGTTCAGCGCTTGTATATTAAATAGGCCGCAACAAACGCTTTTTCTACATCAAACGCGCACCTTACGAGTTCAGCGGTTGTAGATTAAATAGGCCGCAACAAGCTTTTTTACTTCAAATGCGCACCTTACGAATTCAGCGAATGAAGATTACATAGGCCGTAAAAATTTTTTTTTAACTTCAAGAGCGAACCTAGGAGTTCAGCGGATGAGGAAAAAATAGGCCGCAACTAACATTTTTTTTACTCCAAACGCGCACCTTATGATTTCAGCGGATGTAGATTATGGCCGCAACAAACTTATTTTTTACTTCAAACGCCAGCTTACGAGTTCAGCAGATGTAGAATAAATAGCCGCAACAAACTTTTTTTACTTCTAACGCTCACCTTTCGAGTTCAGCGGATGTAGATTAAATACGACGCAACAAACTTTTTTTACTTCAAACGCGCACCTTACGAGTTCAGCGCATGTAGATTAAATAGGCCGCAACAAACGTTTTTTTACACCTAACGCGCACCTTACGAGTTCAGCGGATGTAGAATAAATAGGCCGCATCAAACATTTTTTTTTACTTCAAACGCGCACCTTACGAGATCGTCGGTTGTAGATTATATAGGCCGCAACAAGCGTTTTTTACATCAAACGCCCACCTTGCGAGTTCAGCGGATGTGGATTAAATAGGATGCAACAAACATTTTTTACATCAAACGCGCACCTTACAGTTCAGCGGTAGTAAAATTAAAAAGGCCGCAAAAAACTTTTTTTCTACTTCAAACGCGCACATTACGAGTTCAGCGGATGTAGAATATAGAGGCGGCAACAAACGTTTTTTTTACTACAAACGCGCACCTTGCGAATTCAGCGGATATATATTAAATAGGGAACAACAATTTTTTTACTTCAAACGCGCACCTTACAAATTCAGCGGATGAAGATGAAATAGGCCCGAACAATGTTTTTACTTCCAACGCGCACCTTACGAGTTAAGCGGATGAAGAATAAATAGGCCGCAACAAACGTTTGTTTTAGATCAAACACGCTCCTCACGAGTTCAGCAGATTGAGATTAAATAGTCCGCAACAAATTTTTTTACTTCAAACACGCACCTTACCAATTCATCGGATATAGATTAAATAGGCCGCAACAAACTTTTTTGCATCAAACGCGCACCTTACGAGTTCAGCGGATGTAGAATATAGAGGCGGCAACAAACGTTTTTTTTTACTTCAAACGCGCACCTTACAAATTCAGCGGATGAAGATTAAATAGGCCGCAACAATGTTTCTACTTCCAACAAGCACCTTACGAGATCAGCGGATGAAGAATAAATAGGCCGCAACAAATATTTTTTACTTCAAACCCGCACCTTACAAAATCAGCGGTTTTAGATTATATAGACCGCAACAAACGTTTTTCTTACATTAAACGCGCACCTTACGTGTTCAGCGGATGTTGATTAAATAGGTCGCAACAAACGTTTTTTCTACATCAAACGCGCACCTTACGAGTTCAGCGGATGTAGAATAAATAGGCCGCCACAATGTTTATTTTACTTCCAACGCTCACCTAACGAGTTCAGCGGATGTAGATTGTAGGCCGTAAAAACCTTTTTTTTACTTCAAACGTGCACCTTATGAGATCAGCGAATGTAGAATAAAAAAGCCGCAACAAACATTTTTTTACTTCAAACGCGCACCTTACGATTTCAGCGGATGTAAAATTAATATGCCCCAAGTTGTTTTTTACTTCAAACGCGCACCTTACGAGATCAGCGGATGTAGAATAAATACGCCCCAACAATTTTTTTTACTTTTAACGCTCACCTTAAGGGTTCAGCGGATGTAGATTAAATACGCCGCAACAAACGTTTTTTTACATCAAACGCGCACCTTACGAGTTAAGCGGATGTAGATTAAATTCCATAAAAAAAATTTTTCACTCCAAACGCGCACCTACGAGTTCTGCGGATGAAGAATAAATAGGCCGCAACAAATGTTTTTCTTACATCAAACGCGCACCTTACGTGTTCAGCGGATGTTGATTAAATAGGTCACAACTAACGTTTTTTACATCAAACGCGCACATTACGAGTTCAGCGGATGTAGATTAAATACGCCGCAACAAACTTTTTTATTCAAACGCGCAACTTACGAGTTCAGCGCATGTAGAATAAATAGGCTGCAACAAGCGTTTTTTCTACATCAAACGCGCACCTTACGAGTTCAGCGGATGTAGAATAAATAGGCCGCAACAAACTTTTTTTACTCAAACGCGCACCTTATGAATTCAGCGGCTAAAGACTAAATAGGCAACAACAAACTTTTTTTACATCAAACGCGCTCCTTACGAATTCAGCGGATGAAGATTAAAGGGGCCGCAACAATGTTTTTTTACTTCCAACGCTCACCTAACGAGTTCAGCGGATATAGATTATAGGCCGTAACAAACTTTTTTCACTTCAAACGTGCACCTTATGAGATCAGCGAAAGTAGAATAAATACGCCGCAACAATCCTTTTTTTACTTCAAACGCGCACCCTACGATTTCAGCGGATGTAAAATAAATATGCCTGAAGTTTTTTTTTACTCAAACGCGCACCTTACGAGATCAGCGGATGTAGAATAAATACGCCCCAACAATTTTTTTTACTTCCAACGCTCAACTTAAGAGTTCTGCGGATGTAGATTAAATACGCCGCAACAAACGTTTTTTTATATCAAACGCGCACCTTACGAGTTCAGCGGATGTAGATTAAATTTCGTATAAATTTTTTTTCACTCGAAACGCGCACCTACGAGTTATGCGGATGAAGAATAAATAGGCCGCAAATAACATTTTTTACTTCAAACGCGCACCTTACAATTTCAGTAGATGTAGATTAAATAGACCGCAACAATGTTTTTTTTACTTCCAACGCTCACCTAACGAGTTCAGCGGATGTAGATTATAGGCCGTAACAAACTTTTTTTACTTCAAACGCGCACCTTACGAGATCAGCTGTTGTAGATTAAAAGGCCGCAACAAACGTTTTTTACATCAAACGCGCACCTTACGAGTTCAGAGGATGTAGAATAAATAGGCCGCAACAAACTTTTTTTTTACTTCAAACGAGCACCTTACGAGATCGTCGGTTGTAGATTAAATAGGCCGCAACAAGCGTTTTTTTACATGAAACACGCACCTTACGAGTTCAGAGGGTGTAGATGAAATAGGCCGCAACAAACTTTTTTTACTTCAAACGCGCACCTTACGAGATCGTCGGTTGTAGATTATATAGGCCGCAACAAGCGTTTTTTAACATCAAACGCGCACCTTGCGAGTTCAGAGGATGTAGAATAAATAGGCCGCAACAAACTTTTTTTACTTCAAACGCGCACCTTACGAGATCGTCGGTTGTAGATTATATAGGCCGCAACAAGCGTTTTTTTTACACCATACGCGCAAATTACGAGTTCAGCGGATGTTGAATAAATAAGCCGCAACAAACTTTTTTTTACTTCAAACGCGCACCTTATGAATTCAGCGGAGGTAGATTATAGGCCGCAACAAACATTTTTTTACTTCAAACTCGCACCTTACGAGTTCAGCGGATGTATATTAAATAGGCAGCAACAAACGTTTTTTTAACATCAAACGCGCACTTTAGGTGTTCAGCGGATGTAGATTTATTAGGCCGCAACAAACTTTTTTACTTCAAACGCGCACTAACGAGATCAGTGGATGTAGAATAAATAAGCCCCAACAAACTTTTTTACTTTCAACGCTCACTTTAAGAGTTCAGCGGATGTAGAATAAATGCGCCGCAACAAATTTTTTTACTACTTGAAACGCGCACCTTACGAGTTCAGCGGATGTGGATTAAACAGGCCGGAACAAACTTTTTTACTTCAAACGCGCACCTTACGAGTTCAGTGGAGGTAGATTACACAGGCCGCAACAAACGTTTTTTACTTCAAACGCGCACCTTACGCATTCTGCGGATATAGATAAAATAGGCAACAACAAACTTTATTTTTCTTCAAACGCGCACTTACGAATTTAGCGGATGAAGATTACACAGGCCGCAACAATGTTTTTTTTTTACTTCCAACGCTCACCTTACGAGTTCAGCGGATGTAGATTAAAGGCTGTAAAATTTTTTTTAACTTCGAACGCGCACCTACGAGTTCAGCGGATGAAGAATAAATAGGCCGAAACTAACATTTTTTTCACTTCAAACGCGTACCTTAAGAGTTCAGCGGATGAATGTTAAATCGGCCGCAAAAAGTTTTTTTTTACTTCCAACGCTCACCTTACGAGTTCAGCGGATGCAGATTATAGGCCGTAACAAACTTTTCTTTACTCCAAACGCGCACCTTACGAGATTTGCGGATGTAAATTAAATAAGCCGCAATAAACTTTTTTTTACATAAAACGCGCACCTTAGAGTTCAGCGGATGTAGAATTGGTAGGCCGCAACAATCGTTTTTTCTACTTCAAACGCGCACCTTACGAGTTCAGCGCTTGTATATTAAATAGGCCGCAACAAACGTTTTTTCTACATCAAACGCGCACCTTACGAGTTCAGCGGATGTAGATTAAATAGGCCGCAAAAAGCTTTTTTACTTCAAACGCGCACCTTACGAATTCAGCAGATGAAGATTATATAGGCCGTAAAAATTTTTTTTAACTTCAAGCGCGCACCTACGAGTTCAGCGGATGAAGAATAAATAGGCCGCAACTAACATTTTTTTAACTCCAAAGGCGCACCTTATGATTTCAGCGGATGTAGATTATTGCCGCAACAAACTTCTTTTTTACTTCAAACGCCAGCTTACGAGTTCAGCAGATGTAGAATAAATAGGCCGCAACAAACTTTTTTTTACTTCTAACGCTCACCTTACGAGTTCAGCGGATGTAGATTAAATACGCCGCAACAAGCGTTTTTTTACATCAAACGCACACCTTACGAGGTCAGCTGTTGTAGATTATATAGGCCGCAACAATCTTTTTTTTACATCAAACGCTCACTTTAAGAGTTCAGCGGATGTAGATTAAATAAGCCGCAACAAATTTTTTTACTACTTCAAACGCGCACCTTACGAGTTAAGCGGATGTAGATTAAATAGGCCGGAACAAACTTTTTTACTTCAAACGCGCAACTTAAGAGTTCAGTGGAGGTAGATTAAACCGGCCGCAACAAACGTTTTTACTTTAAACGCGCACCTTACGAATTCTGCGGATATAGATAAAATAGGCAACAACAAACTTTATTTTACTTCAAACGCGCACTTACGAATTTAGCGGACGAAAATTACATAGGCCGCAACAATGTTTTTTTACTTCCAACGCTCACCTTACGAGTTCAGCGGATGTAGATTAAAGGCCGTAAAAGTTTTTTCAACTTCAAACGCGCAACTACGAGCTCAGCGGATGAAGAATAAATAGGCCGCAACTAACATTTTTTTCACTTTAAACGCGCACCTTACGAGTTCAGCGGATGAATGTTAAATCGGCCGCAAATAGTTTTTTTACTTCCAACGCTCACCTTACGAGTTGAGCGGATGTAAATTATAGACCGTAACAAAATTTTCTTTACTCCAAACGCGCACCTTACGAGATTTGCGGATATAAATTAAATAGGCCACAATAAACTTTTTTTACATAAAACGCGCACCTTAGAGTTCAGCGGATGTAGAATAAGTAGGCCGCAACAAGCTTTTTCACTTCAAATGCGCACCTTACGAATTCAGCGGATATAAATTAAATAGGCAACAACAAACTTTTTTTTACTTCAAAGGCGCACCTTACGAGATCGTCGGTTGTAGATTATATAGGCCGCAACAAACGTTTTTTTTACATCAAACGCGCACTTTACGTGTTGAGCGGATGTAGAATAAATAGGCCGCAACAAACTTTTTTTTACTTCCGATGCTCACCTTACGAGTTGAGCGGATGTAGATTAAATACACCGCAACAAACTTTTTTTACTTCAAACGCGCACCTTATGAGTTCAGCGCATGTGGAATAAATAGGCCGCAACAAACGTTTTTTTACATCAAACGCGCACCTTACGAGTTCAAAGGATGTAGAATAAATAGGCCGCAACACACTTTTTTTTACTTCAAACGAGCAGCTTACGAGATCGTCGGTTGTAGATTATATAGGCCGCCACAAGCGTTTTTTTACATGAAACGCACACCTTACGAGTTCAGAGGATGTAGATGAAATAGGCCGCAACAAACGTATTTTACTTTAAACGCGCAACTTACGAGATCGTCGGTTGTAGAGTATATAGGCCGCAACAAGCGTTTTTTTAACATCAAACGCGCACCTTACGAGTTCAGAGGATGCAGATTAATAAGGCCGCAACAAACTTTTTTTTTACTTCAAACGCGCACCTTACGAGATCGTCGGTTGTAGATTATATAGGCCGCAACAAACGTTTTTTTTACATCAAACGCGCACCTTACGAGTTCAGCGGATGTTGAATAAATGGGCCGCAACAATTTTTTTTTTACTTCAAACGCGCACCTTATGAATTCAGCGGAAGTAGATTATAGGCCGTAAAAAACTTTTTTTACTTCAAATGCGCACCTTACAAGTTCAGCGGATGGAGAATAAAAAGGCCGCAACAAACATATTTTTACTTCAAACGCGCACCTTACGAGTTCAGAGAATGTATATTAAATAGGCCGCAACAAACTTTTTTTACTTCCAATGCTAACCTTACGAGTTCAGCGGATGTACACAAAATAGTCTGCAACAAACTTTTTTTACTTTAAACGGGCACCTTACGAGATCAGCTGTTGTAGATTATATAGGCCGCAACAAACGTTTTTTTTACATCAAACGCGCACTTTAGGTGTTCTGCGGATGTAGATTTAATAGGCCGTAACAAACTTTTCTTTACTCCAAATGCGCACCTTACGAGATTTGCGGATGTAAATTATATAGGCCGCAATAAACTTTTTTTTTACTTCAAACGCGCACCTTACGAATACAGCGGATATAGATTAAGTAGGCAACAACAAACTTTTTTACTTAAAACGCGAACCTTACGAATTCAGCGGATGAAGAATAAATAGGCCGCAACAATGTTCTTCTACTTCCAACGCTCACCTAACGAGTTCAGCGGATGTAGATTATAGGCCGTAACAAACTTTTTTACTTCAAACGCGCACCTTACGAATTCAGCTTATAGAGAATAAACAGGCCGCCACAAGCAATTTTTTACTTCAAACGCGCACCTTACGAGTTCAGTGGATGTAGATTAAATAGGCTGCAACAAACTTTTTTTACCTCAAACGCGCACCTTACGAGATAAGCGGTTGTAGATTATATAGGCCGCAACAAACGTTTTTTTACATCAAACGCGCAGTTTATGTGTTCAACGGATGTAGATTGAATAGGCCGCAACAAACTTTTTTTACTTCAAACGCGCACCTTACGAGTTCAGCGCAGGTGGAATAAATAGGCCGTAACAAACGTTTTTTCTACATCAAACGTGCCCCTACGAGTTCAGCGGATGCAGATTAAAAAGGCTGCAACAAACGTTTTTTACTTCAAATGCGCACCTTACGATATCAGCGGATATAGATTGAATAGGCAACAACAAACTTTTTTACTTCAAACGCGCACCTTATGAGATCAGCTGTTGTAGATTATATAGGCCGCAACAAACTTTTTTTTTTACTACAAACGCCAGCTTACGAGTTCAGCATATGTAGAATAAAAAGGCCGCAACAAACTTTGTTTACTTCAAACGCGCACCTTACGAGATCAGCGAATGAAAATTAAAAAGGCCGCAACAATTTTTTTTACTTACAACGCTCACCTTCCGAGTCAGGGAATGAAGAATAAATAGGCCACAACAACTTTTTTACTTTCAACGCGCACCTTACGAGTTCATTGAATGAAGAATAAATAGGCCGCAACCAACTTTTTTTTTACTTCAAACGCGCACCTTACGAGATTTGCGGATGTAAATTATATAGGCAGCAATAAACTTTTTTTTACTTCAAACGCGCACCTTACGAATACAGCGGATATAGATTAAGTAGGCAACAACAAACTTTTTTACTTAAAACGCGAACCTTACGAATTCAGCGGATGAAGATTAAATAGGCCGCAACAATGTTCTTTTACTTCCAACGCTCACCTAACGAGTTCAACGGATGTAGAATATAGGCCGTAACAAACTTTTTTACTTCAAACGCGCACCTTACGAATTCAGCGGATAGAGAATAAACAGGCCGCCACAAGCAATTTTTTACTTCAAACGCGCACCTTACGAGTTCAGTGGATGTAGATTAAATAGGCTGAAACAAACTTTTTTTACCTCGAATGCGCTCCTTACGAGATAAGCGGTTGTAGATTATATAGGAAGCAACAAAGAATTTTTTACTTCAAACGCGCACCTTACGAGTTCTGTGGATGTAGAATAAATAGGCTGCAACAAACTTTTTTTACCTCAAACGCGCAGTTTACGTGTTCAGCGGATGTAGATTGAATAGGCCGCAACAAACGTTTTTTACTTCAAACGCGCACCTTACGAGTTCAGCGCAGGTGGAATAAATAGGCCGAAACAAACGTTTTTTCTACATCAAACGTGCCCCTACGAGTTCAGCGGATGCAGATTAAAAAGGCTGCAACAAACGTTTTTTACTTCAAATGCGCACCTTACGATATCAGCGGATATAGATTGAATAGGCAACAACAAACTTTTTTTACTTCAAACGCGCACCTTATGAGATCAGCTGTTGTAGATTATATAGGCCGCCACAACCTTTTTTTTTTACTTCAAACGCGCACCTTACGAGATCAGCGCATTGTAGATTAAATAGGCCGCACCAAACTTTTTTTTATATCAAACACGCACCATAGAGTTCAGCGGATGTAGAACAAATAGGCCGCACCAAACTTTTTTTTATATCAAACACGCACCATAGAGTTCAGCGGATGTAGAACAAATAGGCCACACCAAACTTTTTTTTTCATCAAACGCGCACCTTAGAGTTCAGCGGATGAAAAATAAATAGGCCGCAAAAAACTTTTTTCTACTTCAAACGCGCACCTTACGAGTTCATCGCATGTATTTTAAATAGGCCACAACAATGTTTTTACATCAAATGCGCACCTTACGATTTCAGCGGATTAAGAATAAATAAACCGAACAAATATTTTTTTTCTTCAAACACGCACCTTACAAGGTCAGCGGTTTTAGATTATATAGACCGCAACAAACGTTTTTCTTACATCAAACGCGCACCTTACGAGTTCAGCGGATGTTGAATAAATGGGCCGCAACAAACTTTTTTTTACTTCAAACGCGCACCTTATGAATTCAGCGGAAGTAGATTATAGGCCGTAAAAAACTTTTTTTACTTCAAATGCGCACCTTACAAGTTCAGCGGATGGAGAATAAAAAGGCCGCAACAAACATATTTTTACTTCAAACGCGCACCTTACGAGTTCAGAGAATGTATATTAAATAGGCAGCAACAAACTTTTTTTACTTCCAATGCTAACCTTACGAGTTCAACGGATGTACACAAAATAGTCTGCAACAAACTTTTTTTACTTTAAACGCGCACCTTACGAGATCAGCTGTTGTAGATTAAATACGCCGCAACAAACTTTTTTATTCAAACGCGCAACTTACGAGTTCAGCGCATGTAGAATAAATGCGCCGCAACAAACTTTTTTTTACTTCAACGCTCACCTTACGAGTTCGCGGATGTAGATTAAAGGCCGTAAAAATTTTTTAACTTCAAACGCGCACCTACGAGTTCAGGGGATGAAGAATAAATAGGCCGAAAGTAACAATTTTTTTCACTTCAAACGCGCACCTTACGAGTTCAGCGGATGAATGTTAAATCGGCCGCAAAAAGTTTTTTTTACTTCCAACGCTCTCCTCATGAGTTCAGCGGATGTAGATTATAGGCCGTAACAAACTTTTCTTTACTCCAAACGCGCACCTTACGAGATTTGCGGATGTAAATTAAATAGGCCGCAATAAACTTTTTTTTACATAAAACGCGCACCTTAGAGTTCAGCGGATGCAGAATAAGTAGGCCACAACAAACTTTTTTTCTACAACAAACGCGCACCTTACGAGTTCAGCGGATGTAGATTAAATAGGCCGCAACAAGCTTTTTTACTTCAAATGCGCACCTTACGAATTCAGCGGATATAAATCAATGGGCAACAACAAACTTTTTTTACTTCAAACGCGCACCTTACGAATTCAGCAAATGAAGATTACATGGGCCGTAAAAATTTTTTTTAACTTCAAGCGCGCCTACGAGTTCAGCGGATGAAGATTAAATACGCCGCAACTAACATTTTTTTACTCCAAATGCGCACCTTATGATTTCAGCGGATGTAGATTATAGGCCGCAACAAACTTATTTTTTACTTCAAACGCCAGCTTACGAGTTCAGCAGATGTAGAATAAAAAGGCCGCAACAAACGTTGTTTACTTCAAACGCGCACCTTAGGAGATCAGCGAATGAAGATTAAAAAGGCCGCAACAATTTTTTTTACTTCCAACGCTCACCTTCCGACTCAGGGAATGAAGAATAAATAGGCCACAACAACTTTTTTACTTTCAACGCGCACCTTACGAGTTCATTGAATGAAGAATAAATAGGCCGCAACCAACTTTTTTTTTACTTCAAACGCGCACCTTACGAGTTCTCTGATTGAAGAATAAATAGGCCGCAACGAACTTTTTTTACTTCAAACGCGCACCTTACGAGTTCAGAGGATGTAGAATAAATAGGCCGCAACAAACTTTTTTTTTACTTCAAACGGTCACCTTCCGAGATGGTCGGTTGTAGATTATATAGGCCGCAAAAAGCGTTTTTTAACATCAAACGCGCACCTTACGAGTTCAGAGGATGTAGATTAAATAGGCCGCAACAAACTTTTTTTTTACTTCAAACGCGCACCTTACGAGATCGTCGGTTGTAGATTATATAGGCCGCAACAAGCGTTTTTTTTACATCAAACGCGCACCTTACGAGTTCAGCGGATGTTGAATAAATAGGCCGCAACAAACTTTTTTTTACTTCACACGCGCACCTTATGAATTCAGCGGATGTAGATTATAGGAAGTAAAAAACTTTTTTTACTTCAAACGCGCACCTTACAAGTTCAGCGAATGGAGAATAAAAAGGCCGCAGCAAACATATTTTTATTTCAAACGCGCACCTTACGAGTTCAGCGGATGTATATTAAATAGGCCGCCACAAACTTTTTTACTTCCACTGCTAACCTTACGAGTTCAGCGGATGTAGACAAAATAGTCGGCAACACAATTTTTTACTTTAAACGCGCACCTTACGAGATCAGCTGTTGTAGATTATATAGGCCGCAACAAACTTTTTTTTACATCAAACGCGCACTTTAGGTTTTCAGCGGATGTAGAATAAATAGGCCGCAACAAACTTTTTTACTTCAAACGCGCACTTACGAGATCAGTAGATGTAGAATAAATAGGCCGCGACAAACTTTTTTACTTCCAACGCTCACTTTAAGAGTTCAGCGGATGTAGATTAAATACGCCGCAACAAATTTTTTTACTACTTCAAACGCGCACCTTAAGAGTTCAGCGGATGTAAATTAAATAGGCCGAAACAAACTTTTTAACTTCAAACGCGCACCTTACGAGTTCAGCAGAGGTAGATTAAACAGGCCGCAACAAACGTTTTTTACTTCAAACGCGCACCTTACGAATTCTGCGGATATATATAAAATAGGCAACAACAAACTTTATTTTACTTCAAACGCGCACTTATGAATTTAGCGGATGAAGAATACTTAGGCCGCAACAATGTTTTTTTACTTCCAACGCTCACCTTACGAGTTCAGCGGATGTAGATAAAGACCGTAAAATTTTTTTTAACTTCAAACGCGCACCCACGAGTTCAGCGGATGAAGAATAAATAGGCCGCAACTAACATTTTTTTCACTTCAAACACGCACCTTACGAGTTCAGCGGATGAATGTTTAATCGGCCGCAAAATTTTTTTTACTTCCAACGCTCACCTTACGAGTTCAGCGGATGTAGATTATAGGCGGTACAAACTTTTCTTTACACCAAACGCGCACCTTACGAGATTTGCGGATGTAAATTAAACAGGCCGCAATAAACTTTTTTTTACATAAAATGCGCACCTTAGAGTTCAGCGGATGTAGCATAATTAGGCCACAACAAACTTTTTTCTACTTCAAACGCGCACCTTACGAGTTCAGCGCTTGTATATTAAATAGGCCGCAACAAACGTTTTTTCTACATCAAACGCGCACCTTACGAGTTCAGCGGATGTAGAATAAATAGGCCGCAACTAAAATTTTTTTTACTCCAAACGCGTACCTTATGATTTCAGCGGATGTAGATTATATGCCGCAACAAATTTATTTTTTACTTCAAAAGCCAGCTTAAGAGTATAGCAGATGTAGAATAAATAGGGCGCAACAAACTTTTTTACTTCTAACACTCACCTTACGAGTTCAGCGGATGTAGAAAAAATACGCCGCAACAACCTTTTTTTACTTCCAACGCGCAACTAACCATATCTTCATATGTAGAATAAATACGCCGCCACAAACTTTGTTTACTTCAAACGCGCACCTTACGAGATCAGCGGATGAAGATTAAAAAGGCCGCAACAATTTTTTTACTTCCAACGCTCACCTTCCGAGTTCAGAGAATGAAGAATAAATAGGCCGCAACAACTTTTTTACTTTCAACGCGCACCTTACGAGTTCATTGAATGAAGAATAAATAGGCCGCAACCAACTTTTTTTTTTACTTCAAACGCGCAGTTTACGTGTTCAGCGGATGTAGATTGAATAGGCCGCAACAAACATTTTTTACTTCAAACGCGCACCTTACGAGTTCAGCGCAGGTGGAATAAATAGGCCGACACAAACGTTTTTTCTACATCAAACGTGCCCCTTACGAGTTCAGCGGATGCAGATTAAAAAGGCTGCAACAAACGTTTTTTACTTCAAATGCGCACATTACGATATCAGCGGATATAGATTGATAGGCAACAACAAACTTTTTTTACTTCAAACGCGCACCTTTCGAATTCAGACGATGAAGATTACATAGGCCGCAAAAATGTTTTTTTTATTTCCAACGCTCACCTTACGAGCTCAGCGGATGCAGATTAAAGGCCGTAAAAATTTTATTAACTTCAAACGCGCACCTACGAGTTCAGCGGATGAAGAATAAATATGCCGCAACTAACATTTTTTTACTTCAAACGCGTACGTTACGATTTCAGCGGATGTAGAATATAGGCCGCAACAAACTTATTTTTTTACTTTCAACGCTCACCTTACGAGTTCAGCGGATGTAGAATAAATGCGCCGCAACAAACGTTTTTTTTACTTCAACGCTCACCTTACGAGTTCAGCGGATGTAGATTAAATAGGCCGCAACACACTTTTTTACTTCAAACGCGCAACATACAAGGTAATCATATGTAGAATAAATACGCCCCCACAAACTTTTTTTTAATTCAAACGCGCACCTTACGAGATCAGCGGATGAAGATTAAATAGGCCGTAACAAACGTTTTTTTTACTTCAAACGCGCACCTTACGAGATCGTCGGTTGTAGATTTTATAGGCCGCATCAAGCGATTTTTTACATCAAACGCGCACGTTACGAGTTCAGCGCATGTAGAATAAATAGGCCGCAACAAACGTTTTTTTACACCTAACGCGCACCTTACGAGTTAGCGGATGTAGAATAAATAGGCCGCAACAACCATTTTTTTACTTCAAACGCGCACCTTACGAGATCGTCGGTTGTAGATTATATAGGCCGCAACAAGCGTTTTTTACATCAAACGCGCACCTTACGAGTTCAGCGGATGTAGATTAAATAGGATGCAACAAACATTCTTTTTACTTCAAACGCGCACCTTACGAGGCCAGCGCATGTAGATTAAATAGGCCGCAACAAACGTTTTTTTTACACCAAACGCCCACTTTACGAGTTCAGCGGATGTATATAAAATAGGCTGCAACAAACTTTTTTTTTACTTTAAACGCGCACCTTATGAGATCAGCTGTTGTAGATTATATAGGCCGCAACAAACTTTTTTTTTACTTCAAACGCGCACCTTACGAGTTCAGCGCATTGTAGATTAAATAGGCCGCACCAAACTTTTTTTTATATCAAACACGCACCATAGAGTTCAGCGGATGTAGAACAAATAGGCCACACCAAACTTTTCTTACATCAAACGCGCACCTTAGAGTTCAGCGGATGTAAAATAAATAGGCCGCAAAAAACTTTTTTTCTACTTCAAACGCGCACCTTACGAGTTCAGCGCATGTATATTAAATAGGCCACAACAATGTTCTTACTTCCAACGCGCACCTTACGAGTTCAGCGGATGAAGAATAAATAGGCCGCACCAAACTTTTTTTTACTATCAAACGCGCACCATAGAGTTCAGCGGATGTAGAACAAATAGGCCACAACAAACTTTTCTTACTTCAAACGCGCACCTTAGAGTTCAGCGGATGTAAAATAAATACGCCGCAAAAAACTTTTTTTCTACATCAAACGCGCACCTTACGAGTTCAGCGGATGTAGAATATATAGGCGGCAACAAACGTTTTTTTACTTACAACGCGCACCTTGCAAATTCAGCGGATGAAGAATAAATAGGCCGCAAAAATATTTTGTACTTCCAACAAGCACCTTACGAGATCAGCGGATTAAGAATAAATAGGCCGCAACAAATATTTTTTTACTTCAAATACGCACCTTACAAGATCAGCGGTTTTAGATTATATAGACCGCAACAAACGTTTTTCTTACATCAAACGCGCACCTTACGTGTTCAGTGGATGTTGATTAAATAGGTCGCAACAAACGTTTTTTACATCAAACGAGCACATTACGAGTTCAGCGGATGTAGATTAAATACGCCGCAACAAACTTTTTTGTTCAAACGCGCAACTTACGAGTTCAGCGCATGTAGAATAAATGCGCAGCAACAAACTTTTTTTTTACTTCAACGCTCACCTTACGAGTTCAGCGAATGTAGATTAAAGGCCGTAAATTTTTTTTAACTTCAAACGCGCACCTACGAGTTCAGGGGATGAAGAATAAATAGGCCGAAAGTAACATTTTTTCACTTCAAACGCGCACCTTACGAGTTCAGCGGATGAATGTTAAATCGGCCGCAAAAAGTTTTTTTACTTCCAACGCACACCTCATGAGTTCAGCGGATGTAGATTATAGGCCGTAACAAACTTTTCTTTACTACAAACGTGCACCTTACGAGATTTGCGGATGTAAATAAATAGGCCGCAAAAAACTTTTTTTTACATAAAACGCGCACCTTAGAGTTCAGCGGATGCAGAATAAATAGGCCACAACAAACTTTTTTCTACTTCAAAAGCGCACCTTACGAGTTCAGCGCTTGTATATTAAATAGGCCGCAACAAATATTTTTTCTACAACAAACGCGCACCTTACGAGTTCAGCGGATGTAGATTAAATAGGCCGCAACAAGCTTTTTACTTCAAATGCGCACCTTACGAATTCAGCGGATATAAATAAATAGGCAACAACAAACTTTTTTTTACTTCAAACGCGCACCTTACGAATTAAAGCGAATGAAGATTACATAGGCCGTAAAAATTTTTTTTAACTTCATGCGCGCACCTACCTTGTTCAGCGGATGAAGATTAAATACGCCGCAACTAACATTTTTTTACTCCAAATGCGCACCTTATGATTTCAGCGGATGTAGATTATAGGCCGCAACAAACTTATTTTTTACTTCAAACGCCAGCTTACGAGTTCAGCAGATGTAGAATAAAAAGGCCGCAACAAACTTTGTTTACTTCAAACGCGCACCTTACGAGTTCAGCGGATGTAGATTAAATAGGCCGCAACAAACTTTTTTTTACTTCAAACGCGTCACCTTCCGAGATCAGCGGATGTAGATTATATAGGCCGCAACAAGCGTTTTTTTACTTCAAACGCGCACCTTACGAGTTCAGAGGATGAAGATGAAATAGGCCGCAACAAACTTTTTTTTTACTTCAAACGCGCACCTTACGAGATCGTCGGTTGTAGATTATATAGGCCGCAACAAGCGTTTTTTTAACATCAAACGCGCACCTTACGAGTTCAGAGGATGTAGATTAAATAGGCCGCAACAAACTTTTTTTTACTTCAAACGCGCACCTTACGAGATCGTCGGTTGTAGATTATATAGGCCGCAACAAACGTTTTTTTTACATCAAACGCGCACCTTACGAGTTCAGCGGATGTAGAATAAATGGGCCGCAACAAACTTTTTTTTACTTCAAACGCGCACCTTATGAATTCAGCGGAAGTAGATTATAGGCCGTAAAAAACTTTTTTACTTCAAATGCGCACCTTACAAGTTCAGCGGATGGAGACTAAAAATGCCGCAACAAACATTATTTTACTTCAAACGCGCACCTTACGAGTTCAGCGAATGTATATTAAATAGGCAGCAACAAACTTTTTTTACTTCCAATGCTAACCTTACGAGTTCAGCGGATGTACACAAAATAGTCTGTAACAAACTTTTTTTACTTCAAACGCGCACTTACGAGTTCAGCGGATGTAGAATAAATAGGCCGCAACAAACTTTTTTTACTTCAAACGCGCACCTTACGAGATCGTCGGTTGTAGAATATATAGGCCGCAACAAGCGTTTTTTACATCAAACGCGCACCTTACGAGTTCAGCGGATGTGGATTAAATAGGATGCAACAAACATTTTTTTACTTCAAACACGCACCTTACGTGTTCAGCGGATGTAGATTAAATAGGATGCAACAAACATTCTTTTTACTTCAAACGCGCACCTTACGAGGCCAGCGCATGTAGATTAAATAGGCCGCAACAAACGTTTTTTTTACACCAAACGCCCACTTTACGAGTTCAGCGGATGTATATAAAATAGGCTGCAACAAACTTTTTTTTACTTTAAACGCGCACCTTATGAGATCAGCTGTTGTAGATTATATAGGCCGCAACAAACTTTTTTTTTACTTCAAACGCGCACCTTACGAGTTCAGCGCATGTATATTAAATAGGCCACAACAACTGTTCTTACTTCCAACGCGCACCTTACGAGTTCAGCGGATGAAGAATAAATAGGCCGCAACAAACGTTTTTTTTTACATCAAACGCGCACCTTACGAGTTCAGCGGATGTAGAATATATAGGCGGCAACAAACGTTTTTTTACTTACAACGCGCACCTTGCAAATTCAGCGGATGAAGAATAAATAGGCCGCAAAAATATTTTGTACTTCCAACAAGCACCTTACGAGATCAGCGGATTAAGAATAAATAGGCCGCAACAAATATTTTTTTACTTCAAATACGCACCTTACAAGATCAGCGGTTTTAGATTATATAGACCGCAACAAACGTTTTTCTTACATCAAACGCGCACCTTACGTGTTCAGTGGATGTTGATTAAATAGGTCGCAACAAACGTTTTTTACATCAAACGAGCACATTACGAGTTCAGCGGATGTAGATTAAATACGCCGCAACAAACTTTTTTGTTCAAACGCGCAACTTACGAGTTCAGCGCATGTAGAATAAATGCGCAGCAACAAACTTTTTTTTTACTTCAACGCTCACCTTACGAGTTCAGCGAATGTAGATTAAAGGCCGTAAATTTTTTTTAACTTCAAACGCGCACCTACGAGTTCAGGGGATGAGGAATAAATAGGCCGAAACTAACATTTTTTTCACTTCAAACGCGCACCTTACGAGTTCAGCGGATGAATGTTAAATCGGCCGCAAAAAGTTTTTTTTTACTTCCAACGCTCACCTTAAGAGTTCAGCGGATGTAGATTATAGGCCGTAACAAACTTTTCTTTACTCCAAACGCGCACCTTACGAGATTTGCGGATGTAAATTAAATAGGCCGCATTAAACTCTTTTTACATAAAACGCGCACCTTAGAGTTCAGCGGATGTAGAATAAGTAGGCCGCAACAAACTTTTTTTTACTTCAAACGCGCACCTTACGAGTTCAGCGCTTGTATATTAAATAGGCCGCAACAAACGCTTTTTCTACATCAAACGCGCACCTTACGAGTTCCGCGGTTGTAGATTAAATAGGCCGCAACAAGCTTTTTTACTTCAAATGCGCACCTTACGAATTCAGCGAATGAAGATTACATAGGCCGTAAAAATTTTTTTTTAACTTCAAGAGCGAACCTAGGAGTTCAGCGGATGAGGAAAAAATAGGCCGCAACTAACATTTTTTTTACTCCAAACGCGCACCTTATGATTTCAGCGGATGTAGATTATGGCCGCAACAAACTTATTTTTACTTCAAACGCCAGCTTACGAGTTCAGCAGATGTAGAATAAATAGCCGCAACAAACTTTTTTTACTTCTAACGCTCACCTTTCGAGTTCAGCGGATGTAGATTAAATACGACGCAACAAACGTTTTTTTACACCTAACGCGCACCTTACGAGTTCAGCGGATGTAGAATAAATAGGCCGCATCAAACATTTTTTTTTTACTTCAAACGCGCACCTTACGAGATCGTCGGTTGTAGATTATATAGGCCGCAACAAGCGTTTTTTACATCAAACGCCCACCTTGCGAGTTCAGCGGATGTGGATTAAATAGGATGCAACAAACATTTTTTACATCAAACGCGCACCTTACAGTTCAGCGGTAGTAAAATTAAAAAGGCCGCAAAAAACTTTTTTTCTACTTCAAACGCGCACATTACGAGTTCAGCGGATGTAGAATATAGAGGCGGCAACAAACGTTTTTCTTACTACAAACGCGCACCTTGCGAATTCAGCGGATATAGATTAAATAGGGAACAACAATTTTTTTACTTCAAACGCGCACCTTACAAATTCAGCGGATGAAGATGAAATAGGCCCGAACAAATTTTTTACTTCCAACGCGCACCTTACGAGTTAAGCGGATGAAGAATAAATAGGCCGCAACAAACGTTTGTTTTAGATCAAACACGCTCCTCACGAGTTCAGCAGATTGAGATTAAATAGTCCGCAACAAATTTTTTTACTTCAAACACGCACCTTACCAATTCAGCGGATATAGATTAAATAGGCCGCAACAAACTTTTTTGCATCAAACGCGCACCTTACGAGTTCAGCGGATGTAGAATATAGAGGCGGCAACAAACGTTTTTTTTTACTTCAAACGCGCACCTTACAAATTCAGCGGATGAAGATTAAATAGGCCGCAACAATGTTTCTACTTCCAACAAGCACCTTACGAGATCAGCGGATGAAGAATAAATAGGCCGCAACAAATATTTTTTACTTCAAACCCGCACCTTACAAAATCAGCGGTTTTAGATTATATAGACCGCAACAAACGTTTTTCTTACATTAAACGCGCACCTTACGTGTTCAGCGGATGTTGATTAAATAGGTCGCAACAAACGTTTTTTCTACATCAAACGCGCACCTTACGAGTTCAGCGGATGTAGAATAAACAGGCCGCCACAATGTTTTTTTTACTTCCAACGCTCACCTAACGAGTTCAGCGGATGTAGATTGTAGGCCGTAAAAAAACTTTTTTTTACTTCAAACGTGCACCTTATGAGATCAGCGAATGTAGAATAAAAAAGCCGCAACAAACATTTTTTTACTTCAAACGCGCACCTTACGATTTCAGCGGATGTAAAATTAATATGCCCCAAGTTGTTTTTTACTTCAAACGCGCACCTTACGAGATCAGCGGATGTAGAATAAATACGCCCCAACAATTTTTTTTACTTCCAACGCTCAACTTAAGAGTTCAGCGGATGTAGATTAAATACGCCGCAACAAACGTTTTTTTATATCAAACGCGCACCTTACGAGTTCAGCGGATGTAGATTAAATTCCGTATAAAGTTTTTTTCACTCCAAACGCGCACCTACGAGTTATGCGGATGAAGAATAAATAGGCCGCAAATAACATTTTTTACTTTAAACGCGCACCTTACAAGTTCAGTAGATGTAGAATAAAAAGACCGCAACAAAGTTTTTTTTACTTCCAACGCTCACCTAACGAGTTCAGCGGATGTAGATTATAGGCCGTAACAAACTTTTTTTACTTCAAACGCGCACCTTACGAGATCAGCTGTTGTAGATTATATAGGCCGCAACAAACGTTTTTTTACATCAAACGCGCAGTTTACGTGTTGAGCGGATGTAGATTAAATAGGCCGCAACAAACTTTTTTTTACTTCCGATGCTCACCTTACGAGTTGAGCGGATGTAGATTAAATACACCGCAACAAACTTTTTTACTTCAAACCCGCGCCTTACGAGTTCAGCGCATGTGGATTAAATAGGCCGCAACAAACGCTTTTTTACATCAAACGCGCACCTTACGAGTTCAGAGGATGTAGAATAAATAGGCCGCAACAAACTTTTTTTTACTTCAAACGAGCACCTTACGAGATCGTCGGTTGTAGATTATATAGGCCGCAACAAGCGTTTTTTTACATGAAACGCGCACCTTACGAGTTCAGATGATGTAGATGAAATAGGCCGCAACAAACTTTTTTTACTTCAAACGCGCACCTTACGAGATCGTCGGTTGTAGATTATATAGGCCGCAACAAGCGTTTTTTAACATCAAACGCGCACCTTGCGAGTTCAGATGATGTAGATTAAATTTGCCGCAACAAAAATTTTTTACTTCAAACGCGCACCTTACGACATCGTCGGTTGTAGATTATATAGGCCGCAACAAGCGTTTTTTTTTACATCAAACGCGCACCTACGAGTTCAGCGGATGTTGAATAAATAGGCCGCAACAAACTTTTTTTTTACTTCAAACGCGCACCTTATGAATTCAGCGGAGGTAGATTATAGGCCGTAAAAAACTTTTTTACTTCAAACGCGCACCTTACTAGTTCAGCGAATGGAGAATAAATAGGCCGCAACAAACTTCTTTACTTCTAATGATAACCTTACGAGTTCAGCGGATGTAGACAAAATAGTCTGCAACAAACTTTTTTACTTTAAACGCGCACCTTACGAGATCAGCTGCTGTAGATTATATTGGTCGCAACAATTGTTTTTTTTTACATCAAACGCGCACTTTAGGTGTTCAGCGGATGTAGATTTAATAGGCCGCAACAAACTTTTTTACTTCAAACGCGCACTTACGAGATCAGTGGATGTAGAATAAATATGCCGCAACAAACTTTTTTTACTTCCAACACTCACTTTAAGAGTTCAGCGGGTGTAGATTAAATGCGCCGCAACAAATTTTTTTACTACTTCAATCGCGCACCTTACGAGTTCAGCGGATGTAGATTAAATAGGCCGCAACAAGCTTTTTACTTCAAATGCGCACCTTACGAATTCAGCGAATGAAGATTACATAGGCCGTAAAAATTTTTTTTTAACTTCAAGCGCGAACCTCGGAGTTCAGCGGATGAGGAATAAATAGGCCGCAATTAACATTTTTTTACTCCAAACGCGCACCTCATGATTTCAGCGGATTTAGATTATGGCCGCAACAAACTTATTTTTTACTTCAAACGCCAGCTTACGAGTTCAGCAGATGTAGAATAAATAGGCCGCAACAAACTTTTTTTACTCAAACGCGCACCTTATGAATTCAGCGGCTAAAGACTAAATAGGCAACAACAAACTTTTTTT